>VIAB01003720.1:30163-45829 GCA_009801035.1 Oophaga pumilio
TTGGTTGAGTGTGCGTTACTTTTGGTAGTTCTTTTTCTGTCTTGCTTCTACACTACATGACCGGCGTTATGACTGGTCGGATCACTTCAGTGTTTGCTGTGTGGACCAGAAGTCCCTTCTTAATGTGAGTCTATGAGACTTAGAACGACACTCTCATGGACTTACAGTCAGGGAGATGGTAACTGCTAGCAGTGACTTACAGACAGTCAGAACTGTGGTCACAAGATGACAGAGAAGACAGTGACCGGTAAGTATTTTACGACACATCGGGTACTTATGTAACTGATACCTATCTGGTATTGTAATGAAAAAAAAAAACGGAAAGGGAATCTAAGGTCGTTAATCAAGTAGTGTTCTATCTGTGTTTTTTCTACATTCCCCTTATAATCTATGGAGCTGTTCACATGTCCTATTTTTAATCATCGATATGGAACTGGCAACAACCATGTATAGTCACATCGTGATGGCAATGCAACCAAAACTTGCACTGACATGCTCTGTCCCATCAAAGAACACAGCTACTAATTAGTAATTATTAGTGTTCCAATCCACCAGATGGATCCCTATTATAGATGAGCAATTTGATTTGCAGGACAGTGGTTCAACAACCAAGATGGGAGTTTTGAGAACTGCATCCTTCATTCCACATTCCCTGCCGCCTCTTCAGATTTAAATTGGCATGACACACACATGACGTCTCACTGGACTTACTAATCAGAAGAGACACATTTTATCAGGCTTTCTTATAGCGACCATGAAATAGTGACTTGGCCTCTGGACCTGGGTTCTGCAAGTTGACCGTCTCATCCATAGCCGTGTGGCTATTTGAACTCCATTAATATGCATATTAAGCATTTTCTAAAACCAAAATGGTCAAGTTTTGCTCGTGAACGTTAGAAGAATCTGGAAATATTTTATCCACAAAAAATTGAATCCACAAAAATCCCAAAGACTTTTGTTTCCTGTATACTTACCACACCTCAGCTTGGGACAGCACTGGTTGCTCTGTTGCACCGCTACCAAGCGCTCATCATTTTCACAAGACGGTATCGTTTTACAAGCACATTCTGTAGAGAAGTTGAAATATTTCATCAGAAACATTTACAGCACAGAACTACTCACAATGCCAACCATTGGTTCCAGTGGTGGAACTTAAAGCTCATGGGTCCCAATGCAAAAGCCCCAACAGGGCCACAATTATTGCAAGTCTTTAAAAGTATTAGTCTTTTCATATAGGCCAAAGGGATTTTTTGGGCCCCTTAGGCTTCAAGGCCCAGATGCGATTGCAACCCCTGCACATATTAGTTCCATAGAATAGGACTTGGGGAAAAAAAAGATGGCAAAAAAGATGGGTACAGGACTCACTGCCAAATCACAGATAGCAGGACTTACACAGAGTCATGCCACCTGCTATTTCCTTCCGGCATATTTTATTATCTTACTGTTGCACAATAGTTCATTCTCCATTCTTCTCTTCTAGAAGACTGGAGGACCACATCTCATGTTTTTAGTTCATATGTCATCACTAAGAGTTGTGCCTATATCCGTGCTTGCCTTTTTGCACGTAATACTACCCTACGGTGCCCCATGTTGTTTACTTATAAAAATATATAAAAATAAAGATTATTATTATTATTACTTCTTTTCTTAAAATCAACCAAAATCCCTAATCTTTCAATATGCAAATTGCCTATTCAGAGAAAAATAGGTCTTGAAATCTATAGCACCACCTGTTGGAAGTAGCGATCCTACAAGTCACAATCAACCCTTTAATGAGTCTTGTAATATGACTTAGGATAAAAGCCAAATCAGTATCTCAATTTGCAGACACGGTGTTTCGGACTATTGACCTTTCAATAGTAATTTCCAAACTCTGAAAAAAAATCATATTCCTAGAAGGAACTCCTATGTCTACCCTATAAAAAGTGATGGCTCTGTCTTCAGGTGAACATCTAACCAATTTCTAAGACTATGGAATGGGAGACACTCATTCCCCTATCCCATGTTTGGGCCCCGAAAGACAATTTCGCAGAATGCAGCTTCATTTATCCATTAATAAATACTATTTACTATCATAATTAATAAAAATCAGGTATGTCAGTGTCATTTGAGCTTTGTATTGCTGTCATATTCGGGCACTGTGGTGCAATTTGGTCTTCGTATCTGATTCATATTAGGCAAACTGGTTGCTAGGGGAATGTTCCATGGCATTGATAATACTGTGGTTGTTAAGGCAGGTATCCCTAGCAACAATACTATCAGACAGGATTCAGCTGCTGAGTTCATAGATGGACTGACAATGAAGAAGGTGGATCAGCTTAGAAGACGTCACGTTATACAATTCCCCATTAATCCAAGTTTTCAATCAATAAATATATGGCTACCAAGTTTAGGTACTAACTGTTGACACTGTTGTACCTACCGCATGTCTGAGTTGGACAGCATGGGTCAGCTGGATTTATATGTGTAACCAGACGCTCTTGTTCATTGCAGACCTTCACCGGGCATTCTCTGTCCTCACACCTCACCTGTACATTAACATAATATAGAAGATGTCAGAATGTCCTCTTCGGGTGCTTTCACATTGCGTTGGGTGGCCCCGTCAGAGCATACATCTGATTCCCCCCCACGCAAAACGGGATCTGGACCTATGCGCCAACTGGGCCATAGACTGTAAAGATGCAGACAGTGAGAATGTGCGCTCTGACGAGCATAATTTTTGGGAGTGTTCGCCAATGGGAGATGGACACTCAGATGCAGACTACTACGTCTGTGTATCCTCCTCCTGTAGGATGTAGGCTTCAGACGTATGCCCAGACAGGGCCACCTAACTCGATGTGAAAGCATCCATACTGTTCACAGTCCCTAATGAAATATCTGAAATATCAGAGATGTTGTGACCTACCACAGGTGCGGTACTGCTGATTATTGTAGTAGGAGGTTCTTCCTAAGAAAAGACATAATACAACAGAACAACGTGTGAGAAAAACCGCAGAGCACAATGAATCCTGTGCGCCATCTTGTCGACAGGAAAGCAGAAGTTTAATTTCTATACTCTCTTCCAAAAAGCTGAGGAAGGATATTAAGTGATAATGACTATGGATATAGTTTTACTATTGTTGTTATTATCGGTATTTCCATCTGAATAATCCCAGATAAAAGGGAATTGGACGCCATTTTTACATAGCTAAAAGTTTGATGAATGATATTTTGCATCTTTATTTGATTGCTTGAATAATTACTTCTCTTCCTGGTCTGCACTGAAAATGTGAATAATCTAGGAGAGACCAGTTGCTAAGGACCCAGAGGTGCTTGTTAGGGCGCAGTCAGATGGCCGTATAACACAGATGACGATTGCATCGCTATACAAGGATTGGCCGGTAGCTCTCTTAACCTGAGCATGACAATATGTATTTCTATACAGCTGTCACACTCAGGTCAGGAGGGCCGGCCAGTACGTGCATTGCGATGCGATCGTCCTCAGTGTTATACGGCTGTCTGACTGCGCCCTTAGGCAGGGCATCCTTATTAACCAACTTGTCAAGTGAGTAATCAAGGACAGACTAGTTGTTAACCCAGGCTGCCTGACAAATGCTTTAATGAACTGTTTTTTAGATTGGGGCATCTGTAGCAACCAACCAGTCCCTTGAGTAATCTAGCACAGACTAGTTGCTAAGGACCTGCTATTTGGCAACTGCATTACAGAACTGGTTACTAGGCAGGGCATTCTTAGCAACATGTCTGTCAGTTTATTAATCTGAGATGGACTAATTGCTAAGGATTCAGAACTGGTTGCCAGGCTGTGCATTCTTAGCAACCAACCTGTCAGTTGATTAATCTGGGAGAGACTAGTTGCTAAGGATCCAGAACTGGTTGCTAGGAAGTGCATTCTTAGCAACCAACCTGTCAGTTGATTAATCTGGGACAGACTAGTTGCTAAGGATCCAGAACTGGTTGCTAGGCAGTGCGTTTTTAGCAACCAAACTGTCATTGAGTAATCTAGGTTAGACTAGTTGCTAAAGAACTGCTGCTTAAAAACTAAATAACAAAACTGGTTGGTAGGCAGGACATCCTTAGCAACCAACCTGCCTGTTAAGTAATCTGGGAAGAACTAGTCATAGTCATTAAGGGCCTTCCTGCTGTATAACAAAAGCATTACAGAACTTGTTGTTAAGTAGTGCGTACTTAGCAACTAACCTGTCAATTTAGAAATCTGGGACAGAGTTGTTGCTAAGGATCCATAACTGGTTGTTAGTCAGTACATCCTTAGCTACCAATCTGTCAACTGAGTAATCTGGGTCCCTCTAGTTGCTAAAGACCTGCTGCTTTAAAACTACATTATAAAAATGGTTGGTAGGCAGGGCTTCCTTAGCAATCAACCTGTTCATTGAGTAATCTAGGAAGGACTACTGATTGTTAGGCAGTGTATCCTCAGTAACTAACCCGTCATTTAAGTAATCAGGAGCAGATTACTTGTTAAGTATAAAAACTGGTTGTTAGTCAGTACATCTTTAATAATCGTCAATTAATTAATCTGAGCCAGACTAGTTGCTAAGAAACTGTTATTTGACAACTGCATTACAGAACTGGTTTTTAGGCAGTGCATTCATAACAACTAATCTGTTAGACACACCTGGGCTGTACTGACTACTGAAAATGAAAAAAAAAGAAAAGTGCAGCAGTAGGCAAGTCATATTATCTCCTATCTCTGTAGTATATTTCTAAAAATAGATTTAGGAAAGAAGACACTTAAGGCACAGTCTGACGGCCATTTAACACGGACTGTGATCTCATCGCGATGTATGGACTGGCGACATTGACATGAGATGGCCGTATAAATTGGACTGAGATCGGAGCACAGTGCATGGACTGGCCCACGGCCCTCCTTACCTGAGCGTGACAGCATCATGTATTTCTCTGCAGCAGTCATGCTCGGGTCAGGAGAGCTGCAGGCCAGTCTGTGCAATTGTTGGCCATGTTATATGGCCGCCTGGCTACGTCCTAAGGTCAATTATTCTTCTTGGTTTCATTAAATGATGAATCTAACTAATCCAGGTGCATGGAATATATCTACAGTTACCATAGAGAGTAAGTGGAGTTAGAACCTATGACAAATCTAATATCCTTCTAATTTCTAATTAATGTGTATATCGATGTACTTACTGTAGTCACAGGAGGAGGAGGAGTCCCTGAAAAAAAGAAGGAAACTGTTGTCAGAGATCAACTACTCTTGTATAAAATACCACAGTACATATGGGAATATGAGGACTGGCCTCATGCCAAATGTGCGTTGGAAACCGGTGTTTAGTACTTACCGCAAATATAGGTAGGACAACACTGGGTGTCTAGATTGATATTCGCAATTGGGGCTCCTCCATCACAATTGGGTGGTGGACTGCAAGGTTGGCACTCTGCAAGATCAATGGAGGAAACCATTTGGCTATTCACATCTATACTACCTCAAACCAATCTCTGGTCTGGTCTGGACCAGTGGCCCCTAATTCCCGGCATGCCTTGAAAGCCTTTGGCTTGCTGGGCATGTCTCAGCTATAGTTTACCAATAGACAGACCAGTTTGAGATCCTAACCTAGACTTTGTGGTATTGATCACTGAAAGGGTTGGCCACCTTTGGTGCTTATTTTTATCTTTTTTACCTAAATGCGTGTGTTTGGGGATAAAAATCATTTTTGTAATTAAGTTTCCTTAAAAATACTGCACTGTTTGGTTTTTACAGGCTTTGGTTTCCCGGTACCTTCAGCTTTTATGTGGTCTATGGTCATAAATCATCTTGGAGCAACTAAAAAAATGACAGATAAGAGTGACAAACTCTCCCATTGGACCATCAGAAAAATGGCAGTGATGGATTCTCAGTTAACTCATTCTGCAGCCAACAATAGACAATGCAAAATAGAGGCTGTAGAAGGTAAACAGTGCAACATTTTTAATGAAACACAATTACAATAATGATTTTTATCCAAAAATACATGCATTTAAGTAAGCAAAAAATGTTCCCAATGGTGGACTTAATTGATAAGGTGTCACCAGTATGAAGAAGAAGCTTACTGCATTCATAGTCTCGACAGCAGTGGTTCAACCAGCCGACAAAGCTTAGGGTTTCTCCTTCCTTGGAGCACTCTTTGATGTCACATGAAACGTCACCGCAGTCCTACAATGACAAGATTACAGGCGGTGATATTATATCAGCAAATCTTGTATAACCCGTGTCTCAGTAGGAAGCTGTGGATTATACTTACAGATGGTGTGGGGATTATTGGGTTGGGTGTTGTTTCAACTCCTGCAAAAAAAATATAAAAAATCACTATAAAAAAAATTATATTTTTATATATTATGCAGATCATTTGACATCATGAGTTTTGGGGAATTTTACAAATCTATAGATCTGTAAACTGAATAATAAACTGTAACTTTTCACGGGATTAGCTACAGATGTGATCATAAAATAATGTTTTTGGTTTTTTTTTGGAGAGGAGGAGCTAATCTTGGCCATAGACTTTTTCTGGTGCTGCAGTTCCACCCCATTTGACTGAGCTGCAGTACCAGACAAGAGTGTCAAGTGGCGCTGTTTCACATCACATCCATGAACTTTAAATGGACCATATCACCAGGTGAGTTTGGGATCTTTTTTTTAGATGCTCACCTGAATAATTAATCTTTGTTTTTTTAATTATTCGTTATTTATTTATTTTAAATCCTCCTTATAGTTAAAAAATATGAGCTTTTTTTTACTTAGTGGTAATTTTTATGGTGTTTATGAAAGGAGTGTGGCTCAAAGGATCCTCTGGGGCGTGTCTTTAGGCTGCTCTGTGTGGTTCATGTGAGCCACGCCCCCTTCATGAAGATCATAAGAAGGAGCACTGCATAAAAAGTTTCATATCTCTAGAGCCATACAGTGGATTTAAAAAAAAGCGTATTCTCAGGGGAGAAGAACAGGAGTAAAATAAAATCAAAAACTGGTCACTTTTGGTCCTCTTTAAGGTCTGAAAAGCTTAAACTACTAACTCAGGTCGAAATATTCCATTGGATAAAACTTAGAGTTTCTAGATCATGTGTTATATATTCTATTACAATAGTTTCTCAGTTGGGAGATACTTCATTTAATTGCTGATTGTATATTAAAACTAATAAAAACTTGTTACTCACTGCATTCATAGATGGGGCAGCATGCATCAAATGGGTTAGATTTCACTATGATTACACCGTTGGAACAATCGGGAGTATTTGGACATAGGAATGGATTGCAAATTGGCTAGACGAAGAAAAACAAATGTAATTAACAGAGTAAGGCAAACACGTAAAGGGGTATTCCCATCTTCAAGATCCTATCCCAATATGGAGTACTTGTAATAAAAATAATATTAGAAAATACCTTCAATTACAAATGTAGAATAGGTCTTCTATGTCCCTTACCCCATGTGCAGGGCATGTCGCTTACCCCATGTGCAGGGCATGTAGCTTATGTATTCATGGTTATGGCCACTCACATAAGGACAGTTAGTTTTTAGTGGTCGTAAACATGGATAAGTAAGCTACCGCAATACCCTGCACATGGGGTAAGCAACATAGCTAATCAGAAGAACTATATTATATTTCTAATTGGAGATATTTGCTAATATGATTATTATTATTACACCTTCTACATATTGGAGATGGGAATACTACTGTAAAGCATTGTGTTCTTCAGGACTACACCGCTTCCTAGCTTGCCGGGGGATAGTGCACTCCTGAGGATTGACAGTTCAGACCAGAGGCACGGTTGAACCATTGGTCTGATCTGTACTTTCTGATGGTGGGTAGCTTTAGAGCAGTGCTTGCAAGCTCAACAGCAAAGTATTTTCAAGTGCTACACTTCTGACATATTAGACTGGCCACCACTGACCTATATGAAAAAAATGTGCTGCTAAATTGAAGGAAACTTACCGGGGTGGGTGGTGGTGGCTGTAAAAGGAATAAGAGAATATTTTGATATAAATTACAATAAGTTACATTATCAAGGTAACACATTTTACTTGTGAACTTAAAGTATGTTCACACTTATGCGTTTTTGGTGCATTTTTTTAATGAGTTTAATGAGTTTTTTTATGGAAATTTTAGCTGCGTTTTACAGTACCACCTATATCTATGAGATTTCATAAATAACACACACACAACTTGATTTTTTGGTCTCAGTATTTAGTGAACAGAGCATGTCACTTCTTTCAGCGTTTTTTCAGCTTTTTTTTTCAGCGTATTTCATCCATGGAAAAAAAGCTGAAAAAACGCAGGTGTCATACTTTCATCAATCAGACAAATGTAGCATGATAAAAACACTGCTAAAAATGCAACAAAAATGCAGCAAAATCTTCTATTTTACAGCAAGTGTCTTAGGCTGCTTTCACACATCCGTCTTTTTGTATCAGGAATGATCCGTCGAACACCTGAAGGGACGGATCCGGCACTGAAATAAAAAAACTGATGCAACGGATCCGTTTTTTTGCTGGATCCGACCTGAACTTTTGAACCCGGAAAAAGAGAGTTTTGGATGTCCGGAGACACTGGAAAATGTAGTAGTAGTAGTAGTAGTTGTAGTAGTAGTCCCTGATTTCCAGAATCCGGTTCAGACTTTTGACGGATTGCACAAAAGTCTGATCCGGTTCCATTGACTTCTATTGTTTCCGGCCACCTGATGCGCCGCTTCAGGCACTATCAGGCGGCTCCGGCAAACAAAAAAAACGTTACATGCACCGTTTTGTCTGGCCGCCGGAATGTACATTTCCGCCGGATCCGGACAAAAACGGATACAACACAATGACATCAGGCACGATCCGGTGCTAATGAAAGTCAATGGTAAAAAAACGCATCCGGTACCGGATCCGTTTTTTTAGCAACACGCCGGATCATGCCTCAAGTCAAAAAACGGATGTGTGAAAGCAGCCTTACTGCCAAGAGAGCAGGTTTTGGCTGCAGAAAAAAACATACCAAAAAGGCAACGTGTGAACATAGCCTAACAATTGCCGATGGGCATTATAGGACTTGACGTTCTACACTAGTATAATTATAGCGATAGCGCGGTAATAATAAAAAATGGTCCGCTGGAGCAGGGTTGCACTGCCAGACACTTCCCATGGAAATGAGAGACATTCGTTTTTGGAAGAAAAGCAGATTATTTATTCTAAAGATGTACAGTACATCAATACATTTAGTGCACAGTTTTGTGGAAGGTCAGTGCTGTGCAACGACCGATAGTGGGAAACAAGTGCCGTTATACAGTAAAATGCATCTTTTTAGCCAATAATGCACAAGTCCTTTTATTGATTGTATGATGGATACAATATATGTTTATAAATATAATAAAATATATTTATTCAATTGTATGAAAAACACATTAAGGCTATGTTCACACTTTGCATTTTTGCAGTTTTTTTCTCTGCAGCAAAACCTTCTCTCTTGGCAGTAAGAAACGTGTTGCAAAAAAACAGGTTTTGCTTGGTTTTCACTGCATTTATTGTCGTTTTTTGCAGCGTTTTTGTCAGGGTACATGCTTATAAAGTTTAGTGCATAACAAAAAAAATCTGATTCTACTTCATCACACAAAAAAATCTAATACCTGATTTGTTTTTAGCTTTTTTCTCACCACCCATTACTTTCAATGGGTGAAAAATGCTGAAAAAACGCTGAAAGAAGTGACATGGTTTATTCAGCAAAAACAAGGTTCTGCACAAAATACTGTGGACAAAAAAAAGACAAGCTGTACGCATTAGATTTCTGAAATCTCATAGGCGTAGCTGGTACTGCAAAACGCAGCTAAAATTAGCATAAAAAAAATCGCACACGTGTGAACCCTAAGTCGCTATTCCCATCTAAGCTTTATATGGACTAGATAGGAGTAACTTCTTCTAAGTTTCCGCCATCAGTTGTGGGGTTATGAAGTTAGAAGTTGGCTGCACTATGCTGTTTACATAACTCCCTTTCTCCACCAATTCTTGCAGCCGGGCTCTAGAAGAAGTCACTCCCATTTCGCCAATGAAAGGCTAAGATGGAAATAATATGAAAAGAAAGGTAACATTCCAGTTCCTCAATAAAATGTTATTATGTAATTGAAGAATTTGTTCCACAATGTTAAAAAAAAAGCAAAGAAAAAAATTTACACGTTTCCAACCCTATCTGGCATTCTTTGTCAAATCCAATAATGGAAGAAAAGAGAGATCCAAGATCCAGGAATTTTCACAAAAGTGTAAAATATAGGATTAAAAAAGGTTACTCAAGGTGATGGTTACATGGAAGGCGGCATAAATATCCATGAATAATGGAGTGATGTCACTCAAAACGCGTTGATGCCACCTTCTATGTAACCATCACCATGAGTATCCTGTTTTAACCCTATATAATGAACTTTTGGGAATATGGAATGTCCACTGTTCGTTGAGCTGGAACCCTCTCTTCTTCCATTGAGTGCCTCCACATTTTGGCACAGCGTTTCGGGGCTCCAAACAAGCTAAAGATATACCAAACGGTGAGCTGGATAGTTCCTTACTCAAAGCTAATAATGGTGGGAAAAACAGTTTACGGTAAGCTATCCATATTCAGTAGGAGAGGAAAAACAATAATCCATAGAATTAACCAAAAAATCATAGAATGAACATATGAAAATAGCTATTGTAAAATATAAAAGGTAAAGTGACAAGGATTCGGAAACTTACGTTTGTTACTGGCGGAACTGTGAAATGATACAAAGTAAAATTAATTCATAATTAAGTATTTCCAAACTAATATTAATAAAACTCAGTTGTATGTACACTTATGTCCTCCTATACAATCAATGTAATTGTCCTAATTTATCTAAGACTTTATTCACACATCAGTATTTTTGATCAGTATTTCATCAATATTTGTAAGCCAAAAGCAGAAGAGTCTCGAAGACACAGAACAGGTGTCAATCTTTCAGTTACAGTTCTTATTTGTAAGTTTCACTCCTGGTTTTGGCATTCGAACAGTGACCAAATACTGACATGTAAGCCGAAGATGAAACAAAATTGAAGCATTTTCTGCTTCTACTCAAACTTATGTGTCTTCTGGGTTACAGCCTAAAAATAAACTCCATTTGTCCCCTAATTTTTGCCTTCAGTTTATTTAAAGAACAAAAAGTTCACACACAAAAAAAAACTGTAGAATCAGACTACACAAGGTTTGTTTGTAGTCTGTAACCATGGAGACACGTAAGACTGTGATGGAACTGTATACAGAAGAGCTGGAAATATTTGTATTATTTATTTAAGAAGCAAAGAGGCACATGAAAATGCTTCCAAAGATAGCAAAAGCGTTTGGTGCTGCCCACTCTACAATTTGCAAGCTATGTTTTGTAAACTGATGGAACCTCATGATTTTGAGAAATTCATTATATTTCTACTTTGTAGTAGTGCAGTTTATTAATATTAGACATGTTTGACAGAATGTAGCTTGATAAAATAGAATCTATGAACGAGGCTTACAAGCAACTAACCAGAGAAACAAAAATTGTCTGAACAGAACGCCACTTACCACACTCAAAGTTCGAGCAGCATGGGTCAATTCTTGTAACTTCAACCAAAGTATCAGATGGCCCACAAGTTGGGACAAAGCATGTAACACCTTGGCATGCTGGCTGCAATGCAAGAAGACACAGATATTGAGTACATGCCTGATCCTTATTATCCTGCATGTATTATCGACATCATGATCTGAAGATTAGAAGAAACAAGGCAAAGAGGAAGACCAGCAACCCAATGGCTTGATACAATCAAGATAATGGTGGAGAAGACCCTGGTGGACCTACACTATATTTGTGAAAAGGTTGCAATGACCCAGTCATTTAGAAGGAATAGTGCCCTATAGTCAAAATCACTTTCCCTATTATTAAAGAAATTTTATCCGGAATTGCTTAGCAAATAATGTCTTAACATAGGGTTATTATTAGATGCAACAGATCAGCCTTGGGAATTCAAAATCTGTCAGGCCTTTTTTGTCACACATAAGTCGAACGTTTTGCCGTTTTATGACAGTCTGTGTCCAATTTACAGAATTCAATTTCTGAAATGACAATTCTTAATTTCGCTGGAGAACACGTTAATGCCTCTGTTACTGATGAAGGTGGTCTTACCACTGGAGTTGTTGTAGGCACTGGAGTTGTGGTCTCTACAACTGTTGACAAAACACAAGATTAGTTATTTTAATTATTATGCAATTATTATGTATTTTATTAGTTCTTTGTGGTCTGTTAAAGAAGTTACTTTAGATTTGTTTGTTTTGCTATTGGGCAAAGAATTTTCCAGCAGTCAATCATCTTGACATCAGTTTTGACACCTTGTGGAGAAAGCAGAGCAGAAGAGTTGAATCTGCTCTATTCACAAGATGTCACTGGAAGCAGAGGGATTGCCGGCAGGAGCGAATAGTAAATCGTTCTGAACCGGAACAAATCGTTGTAGGCCAGAATAAACAGGTAGGTAGTTCTTAGCCCAATAGCCAAAAACATGGTACCGGATAAACCCATTAAGTGGAAACAACTACACATTCAATAATATGAAAGGTTGAGCCACTAAATTTTGGTATGGTCACTTACCACATTCATATTCTGGACAACAGTACTCATCGGGGTCTTGGGTTCTGAGTGGTGGTGAGCCATTTGCACATGTTGGAGGTGGAAAGCATGATTCACTGCACTCTGTAGTTTAGGTAATAATATTAAATGAATCTGTCAGCAGGATTTCATCTCCCATACTATTTATATGTACATGTAGCTCTTTCAAAGACAAGTCCAGCAATGCCTTTACATAGCCAGTAGGGTTGAGCATTCCGATACCGAAACCCGAGTCCGATACCTGAAATCCAATGTAAGTCTATGGGAACAAAATATCGGAATTTTTTACATTCCGATATTTTGTTCCCATAGACTTACATTGGATTTCAGGTATCGGACTTGGGTTTCGGTATCGGAATGCTCAACCCTAATAGCCAGTCTATCCCTCCATTATTGAGAAATCAGTGTTTGAATTGAAATGAAAATGAGGCTGAAGAGCTATGGTAGATCTGAAGCCTCTGTCACTCAAGCTCTATTCCCTGCACAGAGAGCCACCTTCTCCTCCTGCTTGACTGACAGCCTTTATGAGTGTTGTTTCAGGCAAAGGAGTAGTCAGTTAAGCAGGAATTTAGTGGAGAATAGATCTGGAGAGACATAGGCTTCAGATCCACCATAACCACTTACTAATTCAAATGCTGATTTCCCAGTAAGAGAGGAACGGATTGGCCATATAAAGATGTTATTAAATTAACTAATGTATGGATTGTTGCAATTATGTATTTACTTGCTTGTGAGCCGGAGGCTCACTGTTAATGTTGCTGCCTTCCATGCATGTAAAGGCATTATCTGATGTCCTCAGAGAAGAGAACTAATGTAATACACACACAGCAGAAAAGATAGTAAGCTGTGATTACTTTGAGATGACATATAATTGAAACCAGCTATTTTCTGAGACCAGATGAGCCCCTGCACAGCTGCACATGTAAGATGGCCCTTGAGCAACATTGAGAATCAAACCATGGTATGGTGTCCATTAAAATCAATTGACCATTTGTTTAATTCCCGTATATGAAAGAAGTACCAGAGAGCGCTGAGTACTTGATGAAAAAAACATAACTTTTAACTCAGAATGCCAAATTTTCTACTATACAATATATACACTTACCACAGATGATCTGCGGACAGCATGCATCTATCCAGCCACTGACTGAGACAGTAGCGCCCACCTTGGTGCATTCTACAGGCTCACAAAGTCTATTGTTACATGGATTCTCCTGCAATACATTGTGGACAATATTAGATTAAGAGGCTACTAACATAGATGCATTAAAAAATGTTTCAAATTTAAGTAATGTTGTACTTAAATATATAGACTAAAATCCTTTTACTGGACGGCACTGGCCTCTAATCTGGACAGGAATGGTCCAGGAAGGATTTCAACGGGACACCCATCTGGTTTGGCAAATACTCCTAGTCATGATTTACAAGGTATCTGCCTCCAACAGGTGGCACTAAAGAGATACCTAATTTCCATACTTGTTCTCATGCAAACTTGCCTGCAAGGCTTTACACAGCTAGTCTCCTTAAAGGGTTTGTTCTCAGGTTACATCTTGAGGAGATCACTGCTTCACTGACTCTCAACTTCCCATTTGCTGGAGGCAGTATGATGCCAAAGATTGACTGTTTAGACCAGCAGCATAGTTGCTTAGTTGTCTAAATTGTGCACTCTCAGATGCTGCAGAGGCATCAGATAAGCCCAGAGACACATTGAAGGAAAGCCAGGACACATCGAAAAAGAACAGAGGCACATTGGAGGAACACTGGGACACATCTGAGTAAAGGTGAGACACATTGCAGGACTACAGGGACCCAGCAGAGAAGCACACGGACACATTGGAGAACAGAGGCACGTCGAAAGGGGCAGAGGGACATATCCGAGGATCAGATGACCATAGGGACACATCAGAGAAGCACAGAGACACATTGGAGAATAGGGGGACGTCGAAGGGGCAGAGGGACATATCCGAGGATCAGAGGACCATAGAGACACATCGGAGAAGCAGAGGGACACACTGGAGAATAGGGGCACGTTGAAGGGGCAGAGGAATACATCCGAGGATCAGAGGACCGCAGGGACACAACCAAGAAGCACAGGGACAAATTGGAGAACAGGGACACATCAAAGGATCGCAGGGCACATGGGTGGAGCACAGGTACACATCATAAAAGCATAGAGACACATCAGAAGAGTGCAAGGGGTCTTTAGATCAGTGCCTATGGTGGTCTATTGTAAGGAGCTTGTAAGCTCCCTGCATGCTTGATGAGATTTCAACGGTGGTTCATAACCTAATCAACAAGAATTAAACAATAAAATAAAAAATCCCCCCATTCTTGAGAATGGAGAAGATTTTTAATAAGATTTAGGACTGCAAAGTTGCTCTCCAAGCATTTTCCAATTTTTAAGCATTATCATGTTGAGACAAACTATTTAAGGAGAGCTAGTCCTCCCAAAACAAAAAACTGTAAATCCACTGACTGTAGGCAGACAACTTGAAAGAAGGGAGCATATAAAATGCAAGTTTTTTACAGTACGTGTGTAAGAAATCTGGGATATCACTCTTTTTTATGGTTTGATAAAGGCCCTGCGTGGCTGAAACATTGTGATTTTTCTATACTAATAAAGTTACCACAAAGTGGATGCCTGATGCCCTGGTTCCTAGATTTCTGTGTATTGCTACAACCATGTGGAGGGTTGCACCAAGTGCACCGGGACTCATCTATTGCAAGTGTAAGAAATCCGCCCAACTCACATATCAATGAACATTACAAACATAAGACAGGCAGCATGTAGAAGTTATGTATCGCCTGAGCAGAGTTTACTGGTAGATATTTGACATTTTATTACAGGACTGTATCTTACCGGGGTAGTTGTGATGATTGGAGGCTGCAAAAAAAAATCCAATGAAATTAAAAATGAAAGGTAAAATATTTAAATTTGTGAAGCTACAATTATTTGTAATGAAATATAAGGATAAAATACATAACATGATAGAAAATGTTTGATAGACCCTGTGTTCATATACAGTCATGGCCAAAAGTTTTGAGAATGACACAAA
>VIAB01003720.1:47949-64394 GCA_009801035.1 Oophaga pumilio
AAATTTGATATTGTTGCATCCGTATATCTCATCTATAGATAAAATTCATTAACTCATATGGTAAACAGTGTAGAAAGAATAAAAGTCAAAACCCTAGAATTTCGCTTTTTTCGGTCACTGCCTAAACGAAATGCAATAAAAGCCGATTAAAATGTCCTTGTACCTTAAACTAGTGTCAATAAAAATGTCAGCTCGCTAAGCCCTCACATAGTTCTAGTGACAGAAAGATAAAGACAATACGGATCTCTGAAAACCAAATATGTCTTTTTTTTGTTTTTTTTTCATTTACACTTTTTTATCACCTAAATAAGAAAATAAACTATACAAGTTTGATACCGTCGTAACAGTACTGACCTGGAAAATCATGTTGGAAGGACATTTTTACCATATAATGTACACCATAAAAACAAAAAACAGATGCGGAATTGTTTTTTTTCTTTGCATTCTCACATATATTATATGGTAAAGTGAATCGTGTCACTCAAAGCTAAAACTCGTCGTCACCAAAAAATCAGCACTTATATGACTATTTCTATGGAAAAAATGTATTGTTCTTGGAAGAACAGGATGAAAAAATGAAAATACAAAGAGTGAAAAGTCTATATCACTGGTTTTGTTATCAAAAGTAACAAAACTCTGAAGACAGACTTCTCCCAGAAATCCGGTTTAATCGAAGTTCCAAAGGAAGAGCGGGGACGAGAGAAAGGGCTCATACTCACTTGAGCCGAAAACGGATGATTTTCAGCCGATAAAAAATCGGATTCAAATCGGACCCATGTTATTCAATAGGTGACATCTCATTTGCGATTTTTTTCTCAGCCGAAATCGGCTAATGCAATAGATGGTGCTATAAAAAAATCGCATGCAAATCGCATGACAATTGCACATAATCGGACCATCCTGAAAACTGACCGTTTTTTTCCAGCAAGTGAGTATGAGCCCAAAGAAAAAAAATTTCCAGATCCAAAGTTCGCGTCTCCATGTTTTTGAATAGGATTCGGGTTCTGGTTTAAGTTCTGGTACATCTCTGGTATCCGACCCAAACTTTAGTCCAAACCCAAACTTCCACAAGTCCACTCATCTCTAATTATAACTCTTTATTTGATTTGCAGAAATTTCATTAAGCATGTGTAATACTTACGGCATTGATACGATGGACAACACTGGGTGTTTGTGTCGAAAGAATGAAATGGGGCTTGTCCTCCATCACAAAGAGGAGGTAGGCTGCACGGCTGACAACCTATAAGATCAGTGAATTAAACCATATGTTATTCATTTCTTTTTAAATATAACAATAGTAAATCTCTAGTTCTCTATATCGAAAAATTGTATTTACATTTTTTAAAGTTTTTATTCTCGACAGGTGAAGAAAACACATTGGATATTGATGTTTCAGATTCCATTGATTTCACATGTTTCAGCACAATTAGTTGATTATGTGGCTGTCTTGCTCCCCATTATAATAATGTATGTTTGTTGTAAGGCTGTTGAAATAAAGTGCTGGGCCCAATGTAAGGATTTCATGAACACCTCTCCTCAAAATAAGAATAATCCACACCACCAAAAAATATCCCAATGAAGTAACTCAGCTTCAAGACCCACCTCAAACTGTGAAAAACATATGGCAACTAGAGCACCTGCCACAGATCCCCGTCAGAGAGCCTGCCAAAGATTCCATTCATGTGGCCTCAAAGGCATGCCAAATATTCCCCTTGGAGGGCCTGCCTCAGATCCCCCTCAAAAGGACTGCCACAAATCTCCGTCAGAGAACTTGTTAAAGATCCCCTTCAGAAAGTCCGCTACAGATCCCCCTCAGAGGATCTGGCACAAATCTTCGTCATAGGGTCTACCAAAGATCCCCTCAGAGGACCTGCCAAAGATTCTCCTCAAAGGGCCTGTCAAAGACGCCCTCAAACGGCCTGCCAAAAATCCCCTCAGAGTGCCTGCTAAAGATCTCTCTCAAAGTTCCTGCCAAAGATCCCCCAAAAGGGCCTGCTAAAGATCCTTTGAAAGGGCCTGCCATAGATCTCTCTCAAAAGGCCTGCCAAAGATCCCCCTTGGAATACCTGCCAGATGTCCCCCTCAGAAGGGCTGACACAGACCCTTGTGATGCCCATGACTGGAAGTTTTTTGTGAGGCAATGAGCCTGTTGCAGCTTTTATTGTATACAAAAAGCATCATCTGTTGTCTCTACAGATAGCATGAGAAAGTACTTGCAACCCACTCAGGTCATTCCAGTAGTCCAGCTCCTTCAGGAATGGCACATTTATATGTGCAGCCGCAAGAAGGTTTGCTCTGTTCCTCAGCACAGTTTCAAGAACATGGAGCAGACACCAGTACAATGAGGCATTATATGATGAAAGCAGACAAGGCTGTAGTAGGGCACCAATCCAGCAGAGGGAGCTTTGTCTACTCTTTTGTGAAAGGAGATAAAGGAGGGGCATTGCCAGAGCCCTATCAAATGACTGCCAGAGGCTACTGATGTGCATATTTCTGACAAAACTGTCAAAACAGATTCCATGAGGTTGGCATGAGGGCCACACGTCCGCTAGTGGGATCAACCATGCTTTCAGCCCAGCACTATGTAGCTCAATTTGCATTCACTAAAGAAACACTAGAATTTGCAGATTCACCATTGTTGCCTGATTTTCTTCAGAAATTAGAGCAGGTTCATACTAATCACAATTGACAGATGTGAAAGAGTTTGGAGATGCTGTGGTGATCATCATGTTGCCTGCGATATCATCCGCATTACCAGTTTGCTGGTGGGCCAGTGATGTTCTGAGGAATCATATCATTAGAGAGTGGCACAAACTTCCAGATGATAGTCCCCGGGCACCCTGCTTGTTGTTAGGTTCTGGGATGAAATCCTCAGAGCCATTGACAGACCTTATGCTGGTGCAGTGGGCCTTGGGTTCCACCTGGCTCAGGACAATATTCGGTCTTTTATGACCAGAGTGTGTAGGAAGTTCCTGGATGATGAAGGCAGTGATGCCATTGATTTTCCAAAACCTGGATTCAATTGAGAACTTCTGAATCATTAGTAGTACAAGTAGTGCCACAAACTGTCAAGGAGATCATTAATGCCCTGATCCACGACTGGAAGGAAAACCCCAAGGACACCATCTGCTTTATCATCTGGAGTATGCCCAGACCTTGTATGGCACGTGAGGGCCATACATACTGTGTCCTTTTATGAAGTACCATGATGAACTTCACACAAAATGGATTTTCCGTGATTTGGAATCCAGTCTTCAATTGCTATCACATTTTGTTCTCTATGAATTAGACAATTTACTCTTATTTCAGTACAGATTTTTAACTTGAATTTTTTGTTCATCGAGATTTCAGCGTTCCCTTAATTTTTCTTGAGAGTTGTATTTTACAATTCAGCACATAGACCCATAATGTGCCTGCATATGCATATGTAGCCCTTAAAATTTTGATAAATCAATGAAGGTATAAATCACAAATAGATAAAATAGTCTAAATACTTCACAATATATAATAAAATTGCTCACGGCATGCATGGACATCACAGCATTCGTCCTGTCTAATAAACTCTTCAATTTCTCCTTCCTTGGTGCACACTATAACGTCACATACAACGTCTTTGCAGAGTTCCTGTAATATAAAGTATGATGTGATAATTGTCATAGATTATATCACAACAGAATAACCTTATATGTATGAGACATCACATAGTGGCTACTACTTACAGGTGGTGGGGTTGTGCGAGGAATGGGTGTTGTTGAAGGTGGGACTGCAAGATGTAAAATGATCAATCTCACAGATTCATAATCAAAATTAATCACAACTCAAGAAATAGTATCTTTTAACTAAACACAACATAGTATTTTTACATGGCTTAATTCCATAGGTCTACTATACCTTCATCAGTCTTAATAAGCAAAATATTACTGATGTGTTGACTTTTCGTAAGTTTCCTAAATTCTTTATGGAGACGTTCGTGTAACACGGTTCGAGCATGGAACGCGATGCACAGACAGGCAGCGAGTCTCCCAACCCAAACTTGACAGCCTGATATTAAGGGGTGTTGGGGGTGAGATACTCACGGCCAGTCTGTGCTCGTACCATGTTGCATGAATGTCTTTTATTCCTATCAATATTTGAATTGCAAAACCAGAACCCCAAATGATGGTCTAATGTAAGCCTCACTCCTTTAAGAAAAGATATTTTCTGTTAAACATAAAAAAACATAAATCCCCCCAAAAAATAAGTATACATACTGCATTCAAAGACCGGGCAACACTCATCATCTGGATCATATCTTGACATCACTGTGTCACTTTCATCACAGTTGGGAAAGGGACAACCGGATCCATCACATTTTGGCTGGTTGAAAAAAGCAAATATTCACGTGAGCAATGTGAAAAAATCAGTTGGAAATAAATTTGTCGCTGACTAAATGCTAAGGTAAGGTGTAAACACAAGTGCTGTTGAGGATAATGGCAGCCTATGGGCACGAAGCAATCTATTACTGATATGTTACTGGTCATTCAGAGCTCATGTTAAATGCACTTGACCTTTCAAAATAGGCTATGAAATGACCGTCCATCGGCAAACAAGTAGCTGACTGCCGCTGGGATAGAGCCACAGGTTTATTTTATTTTACCATGATAGAAACTCACCGGTGTAATTGGCGGAGGCTGTAAAAAAAATATATATATTAATTTTATAAAGCAAAGAGATAACATTTCTCTCACTAGGAAAAATATGACAAGATGTGCCAAGTCTACAAAACTTCTGGTTGGCAAATCAAACCCTGTCAAAATGCACTTTCTTATTCATTTACAGGGGTTGAGTTATGCTGACAGTCTCGGTCCATACAGTATGTCCTATCATGGATATGACTTGATAAAAATGGGATCTTGATTTTGAATCCACTTCATGAACCAAAGAGGAAAGCCATTGGATCAAATGAGTACACAGCCTGGCATACAAGGGCTCATGCAGCCGGAGCAAGGACTGTAATGCACGGACTGCCTTGGGGCCTCCCGAGCTCAACAGCCTCATTGGCATAAATTAGGCTCTCAAGTTCGGATTGGGGGACACACAAACAATCTGTGAATTGCGATCCATGTTCGGACTGAGTTTCATGGATGACTTCATGAGCTGCAGCTGAGCTAAGACCAGCCTGAACTTCCCTCAGCAGTAGCACCTCAGATAGGATCAGACTGGCCCACAGGAGAACAAGTGAATTCCCCAGTTCGCCACTGAGTAACTCGCTTATCCCCCAAAATGGCAGTAGTTGACCCAATATTTGATTCACTATGTTCAGAGAATGGCAGCATTTCATCATTCATTCAACAGGGTACCCAGTTTATTATTATATAGAAAGTAAAAATTGTGAAAGAGAGTAATGTAATATTTGCATGTAGCTGAACATTGGGTCCCCAGAGTCAATGTTTTGAGACCCCAGTCTGACACTAGCAACAGTTGCCATCATGTACACGGTGGTTCTCAGGGCTTTCGTTCAACAGTCTCACATTACTGACATGGCCAATGGGCCAGCTCCAGTGTCTCGATTCCTACGATCTTTACTTAGGCCCTTTAATTAAAGTAAAGGAAAATCTTAATATTTCACCATTGCATCAGTGAACAAAGTAAGGTCCATAACAAGATGGTTGGGGTGTTTGGTGTTGAAAAACTTTGACTGGCTGAACAGAACCCTAACTTCAAAGCTATCGAAGACCTCTCCTCCAACATCAAGGTTTGACCTCACAAATGCTCTTCTAGATGAAGGGTCAATTCCCATAGACACCTCCAAAATCTTGTAGAAAATCTTCCCAGAGTCATGAGAACTGTTATAGTAGCAATGGTGGGACCAATTACATATTAATGTCTAGGGATTTAGAATTGGAGATCATAAAAGCTCTGATAGATGTAACATGGTGGAGGCACAATATTTTATCCATATAGTACACTATACAGATCACCGACAAAAAGATGATAAATAAATAAATATATTAATTAATTAAATGCAAAATTAATTTAATAATAAGTAAATCTTTTGGAAACTTACAATTGTTGGTGGAGGAACTGTGAAAGTAAACAAAGTGAATGGACATTAGTTCATATAGAAATAAATGTGATAGCATCAGCAGAGACCAAGGCTCATTGCCAAAAGATACTTAAAGAGGAACCATAATGTCATATTGTGAATGCAGCATCATAGGAGACTATGGGGGATAATATAGTATAGTTGGATTTTTAGGGGATTTTATTCTTTTTTTTTAGCTCTAATGGAGGCCCATAAAAGACTGGACATTGACTTACTGCACTGGTAGCTCTTGCAGCATGGGTCATTGGAGGAGACTTCAATCAGGGAATAATCTCCATAACATGGTGGAATAACGCAGGTAACGCCTTGGCACTGTAATAGACGTACAGGTCAGTAGTGAATCTTACCAATCTGTGTTATACCGGAGTCCAAACCCTTGAGGTGTAAATGAAGCTGTTATATAAGGAGCAGCATTTTTGCATGGGCGTGTACATGGCGCTAAGAAGGATGGCACTCCCTACAGAAAAACCACAATACTCAAAAAACTACTTTATGGCTTACAAGTATTTATATATGGAGACTATATGTGACATTGTAAGAAATAATTGTGATAAAAATTGCCCTGTTACTGATAATGGAGGGTGGTCATACCTCTCCAGGGGTTACAAGAGGCTCCGATGTCGGGGGCACTGCCAACAAAACACAAGACAGTTTTATATTAGTTCTTGGATCATTTTGAGATTGGTAATAATTATACAGGACTCAACACTATGAACAGGGGCGGTCACTCATCTTGAGATTTAATCGGCTCACTTACGGCATGCATATTCTGGGCAGCAGTTAAGTTCGGGGTCTTGAGTTCTGAATGGTGGTCTGCCATCTTGACATTCAGGAGGTGGATTGCATTGTTCTGTGCATTCTGTAATGGAAGAGCATGTAAAGTTTTCTCTATACAGATTGAAAATAACAAGAGTGAACTTCTCTCACCCCCAAACTGAAAGGTAAAAGGAATATAGATGAAAAAGTATTCAGATACTTAGGTCCGAATTAAGTTTGGTGGCGATCAACTCAAATTTGACATCTGCACCACCCATCTGACTCTCTATTATAGCACTGTTTAAGAAAGGGGCAGCACATGCACATGGCAATCTCCAGTGTAGTATATGGTAACAGTGACGACAGCGAAACTATAGACTCAAAGCTTTCAAGAGAGCCACACACACAAGTGTGGTCAATGGTCACCTCTCTACCACTTCCAATTTGGATAATGCTAATAATACTTACCGCAGACGTAAAGTGGACAACATGGGTCTGCCCATTCTCTGAGTTCGGGAGTGGTTCCTTGCTTGGAACAGGTCACAGGCTCGCAAACCCTATTCTGGCATTGGTTCTGGAATACATAAGCAGAGTAAAGAAAGGCTCATGGAGCAGAAACGTTGCCATATGTGGGTTAAATAAAACATCCACTATCTGCATTATCTATGGAGTGGTGCCTATTTTTTGGATATTGAAGTTGGCAAGTATTGGGTTATTGCCGAGGAGGATTGCACCCAACTGTTATTTTTCTATGCTGCTCCAGTTTTTGTTATATATATCTATCTATCATGATAAATATTTATATTAATATTCCATATTATTACACTTATTATAATATAGCTAGAACCTACCGGGGTAGTTGTGATGGGAATAGTCTGTAAAAAAATGCAATTAAAATGTTAGGTAAATAACTATAATTGCAAAATGCAATCACTTACTAATGGCCTCTCATATAAATTCTCTTACATGCCCCCTCGGACCCTTTTAGTAAATCCCTCCAGGTCACTTGCCATGCATTGAGTCATCACATGACCACAGTGACAACCTTCTCTAGTAGACCTAGATGCTTCATTTTAGATGTTACGAGACCCCTGGTTGCAATAGATGCATGCGGTTGCAAGCAAAATGGCTAACATTTACATATTCTGTAGAAAAATATATAGTTCCTAAAATGTTCCCAGTGATTTCTTTAAGTTTTACACAGTCAAGGCTGAAGTAGGTCAATGTCATTTTGTAAATTCTGTATTAAAATGGCAAATTGAGATGAGAAAAAATCTAAATAAAAAAATCCTACAAATATGCTCAATAATCTGTATTAAATCTGAGACTGTGTTCTTCTTATTATGGATCACCTACCGGTGTTGGAGGAGGAGGAGGAGCTGTAAAAAAGAGGCAAAATGTTATAATTGATAGCATTAATATTTTTCAAGTAATAAAGTAATAACCCTCTTCACTTCACTTTCAGTAAAGTTTCAATTCACTGCCCAAAGCCTAAATCCAAATATCTTGACCAACAAAGAGTATCTTAATGACACCTTTTCCTACCAGAACGTCCCACCAGCTCTTCCTTCTAGCTTCTAGCCTTTTGCCACCCAGGAATGCAACACTGCAGAGAATTAAGGATACAGTAAACCATAGCTGGAGTACTTACGGCATTCGTAGGTTGGGCAACACTGGGTGTCTGCATTGATAGACGCGAATGGGATTTGTCCATCACAATATGGAGGAGGGGTGCATGGCTGGCACTCTAGAAAAATCAACACAATTTTTAATGTCAACATTTGCGGAACCCTACCTCTTTTGATTTGCCAAAATTTACTATAGATAGAAATAGAAAAGAATCAGGAAATCTTAACTAGTTACATATATTACATGCCAATGATGGGTCAAATTGGCAGATTTGCCGAGCTGACAATGGACTGCCACGCTCACAGTTACAGGAATTAACGGGTGTTATACAATGCTTTTACAGTTCTGTTGAATTCTCATAAACCCTGACTGGACAGGAGATATTTACCGATGAAGTTCATCCAAGACACACCACTTGCATGCCTTTTACAGAAAGGTCTCACCGAACCCCAAGACTCTAATTTTGAAGTTTGGACAGCCTCATAGATATTACTATCCAGACACTGGCCCTTTAACTGTAGAAATATGTTGAGACTTGAAAAAAATAACAGGGTCCCATCATTGAGTCTCAACCATAATCATGGACTGAAGAACCCCACCATCTTGTCATGACCAAAGTTCCTAAACTTTTCAAAAGCTCTAACCGAGGACCCCTGAGCTAAAGCTAGGTCATATATCCTAAATATGACTTGTTAGACAATAACTTACTGCATTTATAGACATCACAGCAATTGTCCCGGTCGACAACCTCAGCTTTAGACCCTTCCTTGGTGCACTCTATGACGTTACACACAACGCCGCTACACACGTCCTGTAATATAACATGATTATATCCACTGACTATCAGCAGAGAAAGCTTTTATGTGTGACATCATTCATTAGGTGGCTGTGGATAATACTTACAGGGGTGGTTTCCGGTGGAATTGTTGGTGGTGGGACTGCAAAATGTAAAATATTGTAACCAAAAAAAATTGTTTGTTTCATAAAAGTCACAAACTTCTAGGCAAAAATTAATCATGTGTAAAAGAGATAAGATGCAGCAGATAAAAATCAATCATAAAATAGATAAATTCTAGCAGATAAAATCAATCTTAAAAGAGATAAGATCTAGCAGATACAATCAAGAACATAAAAGAAATAAAATCTAGCTGATACAATCTATTATCAAAGAGATAAAATCTAGCAGGTAAAATCAACTATAAAAGAGATAAAATCTAGCAGATAAAAGCAACCATAAAAGAGATACAATTTAGCAGATAAAAGCAACCATAAAAGAGATACAATCTAGCAGATAAAAGCAACCATAAAAGAGATAAAATCTAGCAGATAAAATCAAACAGATAAAATAAATAAGATTTAGTAGCTAAAATGAAACACATAAAATAAATAAGATCTAGCCGATAAAATGAATTATAAAAGAAATAAAATCTAGCAGATAACATCAACCATAAAAGAGATAAAATCTAGTAGATAAAATCAATCACATAAAAGAGCTAAGATCTAGAATTTAAAATCATTCACATAATAGAGATAAAATCTAGCAGATAAAATAATTCATAAAAGAGGGAAGATCTAGCAGATAAAATCAATCACATAAAAGAAATAAGATTTTGCAGATAAATTGATACACTGAATTGTTGCATCAACAAAATGAGAAGTGGAAAAAAAGGAAATTATTTCTTCAAAATGATATATATGTAGAATCAATAGTGATGTTTGATGCAATGTAAAAAAACACATAATAGCCAACTATATATATGGAAAAGTAAAACGCATAGTATAATATATAATATAACAAGTTGCTTCCATAAAAATTCCATTCATTGTAATTACAAATATTAGACCAATACATGATGCAAATAATGACTTACTGCATTCATAGATGGGGCAGCAGTCATTGTCTGGGTTATATTTTGTCAGCACTGTATACCCTTCATCACAATCAATGTTTGCACATCCGGAGGCATCGCAAGGTGGCTAAGTGGAGAAAACCAAATACTCAGCGGTAAGTAATGGAAAAAGACCTACTAAGCGCAAACTAGTCACTGACAAAATGTTTCAAGAGATCTATCACCAGATTTCCCAATACAAAGTGCATGCATATTGGCACTGATGAGCCTGGTGTACATATTTTGAAAATCCATGTGCGAATGAATGTATAATCCCTTTTTATTTATTTTTTTCTGGGTCATAATAAAATGAGCATTTTATGAGATTACTCTAGTCTTAACATCAAGTTTATATAGTTTTTCTAATATACAGTAGAAGTTTAAAATACATACACTCATCAGATATAAAAGATCTATTTAATAATATGCAGTATGCAGTCTGAATTATGAAATCTGGTGACAGATCCACATTAAAGAACTACTCCAGTGTTTTTTATTGCCCCTATTGTTAGCAACTAGTAAGACATGTACACTGTGTGCATTGAAGCAGTACTAATCTATTGATGTTGTTTGCCGTTTCCAGCACTGCTCCTTTCCTCTGCTGCATCATGTGACTTCAGATTTTTCTTACAGCTTCATACTGCAGACCATTAATTTCGTTCTTAAAGAAAGTCTACGACAGCCTAATTCTGAGTCTGATAGAATTACATTGAGAAAGTGCCCACAGAAGACTCTGAGTGAGCCGTCAGGACACAACTGCAGTCACATGATACTGGAGATGGAAACAGCAAGAGACAGCAATAGCTAAGTATTTTAGTGCATATAATAAAAATAAAGTATTTATTGTTAAAAAGGAGAAAATAAAAAAAATCCTAACGAGATCCTTTAATTTAGTTAATTTAAACTAACTTACCTTTGGAGTTGGTGGACTCTGTAAAAAAGGAGAAATATTCAAATTTAATATAGCAACTATACTGTATGTCACTCATTAGATAAACTAGAGAAGTCGGATTCACCGCACACACAAACAAACTGAATTTGATGCAAAAATTTGTATTTTTATTCTTGTGCCCACAAAAGGAAAGAAGGTGTGCCACGATCATAAACAAATTGTAGGTACACTTTTTTTATATGAATATCCATGCCGGCCTATTCTCTCACTCATTAGATAAAGACTATGAGCCCAATTCATTATTGCATTTATGCTTTTTTTTGTTTATTTTTTGGTTCTTTTCAAGCAACTCTTTTTTCTTTTAATGTGCGCTTTTTTTTTACCTATTTTATATGAATTTGCCTGTTTTTATTTCTTTTATATTTGCCATTGATAGCGGGGGGTAGGGATGAGGTGTTTCTTTCCAAAAGTATTTGGCTGATTCATCAATTGGAACTTTTTAAAAGTTCACACATTTTTTTCTCTTGTACTCCTCTGGAGTGATTTTATATTCTCTAATCTTTTTGGCGTCAATTATTGCATTGTTCGATATGCAAATTGCCTCTTCAAAGAGAAAGGGGACTAGAACTTTAGTGCAGTGCCACCTATCTGCATCGCTCAATTAAACTTTTTGCACTAAAAACTTGAAAAACAGGTGAAAGACAAAAGCAAAGAGTATTTTTTTTCTTTTGCCCAAAATGCATGAATCACATTTACCATTTTGAAGAACTCAAAGAAAGAAAAGTCAATGAATACCACAAGAGAAAAAACTAAACATAACTTAAAGAAAGCCCTCCACAAATGAGACCTACATACTTTGTCTACTAAACCATAGTCTGGGCCTGCTCAGGATCCACCAGTAGGTATACACATCATCTTACTGATTTACAAGGTTTGACTTGCACAGACAATCCATGTAAAAACGCTGTGTCATGGACATGACTTCATAAGAAAGGTCCCTCAAGGACTCAGAGCAGGGAATGATTAGGTAACTGGAAAAACCCAGCCTGGCACTTTAAACTATATTCCTACAGCTGTAGGATCTGAGCTTCTATTCCTGTTCTACTCTACTTATACTCTACTTCTGCTCTATTCTTACAGCTGTAGGTTCTGAGCTTCTATTCCTGTTCCATTCTCCTTGTACTCTTTTCCTATAGCTGTGGGTTCAGAGCTTCTACTCTTGTTCTACTATACTTCTGCTTTACTTCTACTCTATTCATACAGCTGTATAATCTGAGTTTCTACTCTTGTTCTACTATACTTCTACTTTACTTCTACTCTATTCATACAGCTGTATAATCTGAGCTTCTACTCCTGTTCTACTATACTTCTACTTTACTTCTACTCTATTCCTACAACTGTAGGTTCTGAGGTTCTACTCCTATTCGCCTGTACTTTTACTCTACTTCTACTCTTTTCCTACAGCTGTATGATCTGAGCTTCTACTCCTGTTCTACTATACTTTCACTTTACTTCTACTCTATTCCTACAGCTGTAGGTTCTGAACTTCTACTCCTATTCTTCTCTACTTTTACTCTACTTCTACCCTATTCCTACAGCTCTAGGTTCTGAGCTTCTACTCCTATTCTACTCTACTTCTCCTCTACTTATACTCTATCTCTACTCTATTCCTACAACTGTAGGTTCTGAGCTTCTACTCCTATTCTACTCTACTTCTACTCTACTTCTACTCTTTTCCTAAGGCTGTATGTTCTGAGGTTCTTCTCCTATTCTACTCTACTTCTCCTCTACTTCTACTCTATTCCTACAGCTGTAGGTACTGACATTCTACTACAAGCAACAGCTGGTTACCAAGGGTTTCTAAGAATCAACCCAGTGGCAAGCACCAATACCCACCTTTAACCCTATATTTTTAAAATGTATAATATATTTATGCCTAAAACACTATAACAAAATATAACAGTAAAAATAGCCTAGAAATAGAAAGAATATCTAGACAAATATTAATAAAAAAAGTGTGTGGACCTTAATTAATAACATTAAAATTTAAGTAAAACTTTTTGGGAACTTACAATTGTTGGAGGGGGGACTGTAATATAAAACAGAGCAAAAAGTAAATTAGTTCATAGAGAAATCTATAAAAACTAATATCAAAACAAACCAAGGCAAATAGGATAATACAAGCACTGATCGTAGAGGATATTTCTAATAGTTAGTTACTAGTGCCAGACATATATAGTGCAAATGTAATAAGTAATAGCAATATGCTAATTTTTGGAAATACTAGTGTATATTATAATATTTTATATTGCATAGACTATAAATAAATAAATACATATAGAACACAAAACTGTCATCCCCAGCTATTATTGAGTTCTCCTGATTATTGGGAAGTTCTATTATAAAGAATATTGGATTCTTCAGGGATCTTCTTTTTTTAGCTCTAGTAGGCTCCCCCAAAAAAGACTGGACATTGACTTACTGCACTCATAGCCATCGCAGCATGGGTCCTTGGGGGAAACTCTGATCAGGGAATAATCTCCATAACAAGTTGGAATAGTGCAGATAACGTCATCACACTGTAATAGATGTACAGGTCAGTAGTGAGTCTTACCAATCCATATTATACCAGAGTCCAAACCCTTAAGGTGTAAATTAAGCTGCAATATTAACAGCTGCATTTGTACATGGGCGCTAAGAAGGATTGCGCTCCCTACAGAAAAACCCCAAAATTCACAAAAGCACTTTATCCCTTAGAATTATTTATATATGGAGACTATATGTGACATTACAAGAAATAGTTGTGATGAGAATTGCCCTGTTACTGATGATGGAGGGCAGTCATACCTGTCCTGGGGTTACAGGCACCGGTGTGGGGGGCACTGCCAACAAAGCATAGGATAGTTTTATGTTAATTATTGCATAATATGTGCTTAGTTATTGACTGTTTTTGAGCTTTGAAATAATTATACACGACACAATGTACAGGGTCGGTCAATCATCTTGAGGTTTAGTAGGCTCACTTACCGCATTCATATTCTGGACAGCAGTAGCTTTCAGGGTCTTGAGTTCTGAATGGTGGTTGGCCATCTTGACATTCAGGAAGAGGACTGCATACTTCTGTGCATTCTGTAATAGAAGACCATGTAAAGTTTTCTCCATACAGACTGTAAAGTAACGAGAGTGAACTTCTCTCACCACCAAACTAAAAGGTAAAATAGATGAAGAGTCTATGCAGAACAAGATTTAGGTTGGTGTGGACCATCATCTCGCCTTTGGCACCTGGACACCACCTGACCATGTAAAATTTTCTCTATATAGACTGTAAAGTAACGAAAGTGAACTTCTTTCATCACCAAACTCAGAGGTAAAAGACAAATGAAAAAAAGATGAAGAGTCCATGCAGTCAGGACAAGATTAAATCTGGTGGAGACCAGCATCTTGCCTTTGGACTTAGACATCACCTGACCTCTTATCGCAATGTTTAGGAAAGGGGCATGATCTTCTCTAGTGAAGTCTATGTGAACAGTGCATATAGTTGAGTCATGTAGACTAAGATAGCCCTATGCATGTTTGTTCGCCATGCAATCTCTTCTAGATAGGACTAAATTTAGGAAGTAAAAGTGATAGTCCTTGAAATGAGCAGCCGAGTAACCTCCTTATATTCCATTTCTGCATTCAGATAGGTTTTCATATACTTTATTTTGGATCTATATTATTAAGGATAATATGGGTCAAACTTACCACAAACAAAGAGTGGACAACATGGATCGGCCCATTCTCTCATTTTGATAGTAGCGCCGGGCTTGGTACAGGTCAAAGGCTCGCAAACCCTATTCTCACAGGGGTTCTGTAATACACCAGCCGAGTGGAGATCAGTTACAAGAGTGAATATATTATTTGTGCGCTATAAATATCATAACCCTATTCCTATATGGCTCCTCCGACAACACATCTACAGTAGCTAGAAGCTCTACTAGAACACATGACCACGCAGTCGAGTTGAAGTTTCTTCTTGTGGAGAGCGAAAAGTCAGCATAAGGGGAGGGAATGATAGGTCATGCAATGCTCCCCTGACAATTTAAATATGCAAATAGCATCATTTTTGCATCTCTCGGCAGGAAAAACAAAGCTGCAAAAACGCACGTTTTTGGTGTGGTTTTGTCTGTGTTTTTGATTGATTTGAGTGTAGTCAAACACATGGCAAAAATGCACAGAGAATTAACATGCTGCAGATCATTTCCTGCACCAAATCTGCAAAAATAAGTAACGTGTGCATGATACTTTAGGTTTCTCATTCACTTTGCTGGCATCAGGATTGCTTCAGATTTTGCTAGCAAATCCGCATGGCAAAAACGTACCAAACACGCACCAAATCTGCAACGCATGCACACAGTCTTAAGAAAGAAAGAGGACAAAAACTCTATTGACATGTATTGGAAGTAGCAATCCAAGAAGTCAAGATTGATTCTTCAAAGGACTTGTAGTATGACTTAGGATAAAAAGCAAAACCAGACACTCCATTTGAAGACTTGTTTCGGCATGGTTGCCCCTCATCAGTGCAAAACAGGAATACTGTTTTGGGTGGGTGAGAGAGCTCTGATAGTGGGTCAGGGACGTAAAAGATAAAGTTTCTCCTTGTCTAAAGTGACAAGTCGGCATAGAGAAATTTATAGGCCATGCAATGCTCCCTGTGAATATAAATATGCAAATTGTCTATTTAGAGAGAAAGAGGGCAAGAGGGTAACAACGTTATTGACAAGCAGACACCTCTATCTCAGCCATATCAGTGCTCCTGCTTTGCACTAAAAAGGGGCAATGATGCCAAAACATGATTGCAATGCAAATTGAGTATCTAACTTGGCATCCTATCCTGAGTTTTTGTCCTCTTTCTCCCTGAAGAAGAAACTTGCATATGAACAGGTAGGTAACAGCATTATTGAGGTCACATATGGCTGTTATCAATACATGCAGTCAGAAGGGTAACATTTTTGGCTATATTCTACATATTCTGCACAGATATGCACAATTCCTAAAATCCAAGTAACCGAGCAATTTAAGTGATCTATCTTATGCTATAAATTCTAAATTAAATTCACAATATGAGTAATAGAAAAAAAATCAAAATAAAAATTCCAGCAAATATAATTAAAAAATATATATAAAAAAAAGTCCATAATAAATCTAATGCTAT
>VIAB01003720.1:98773-115089 GCA_009801035.1 Oophaga pumilio
AGTATATAAGGATGGGGCCATAATGAATAATGAGGGACATATATACCAAGATGGGGCCAGAATGAGGGACATATATACCAGAATGGGGGCCATATATACAAGGATGGGCCCATGATGAGGGACATATATACCAGGAAGGCGCCCAGGACATTACTACATAATGAGGGAGGCACCTTATATGTCCTTATAGGATTTAGAACTCTACAAGGTTCCATATAACTAACCAACATGCAAGGGGGACCCTGGTCCAAATTATGCACAGGGGCCCATCGGATTCTAGTTACACCACTGGCTGCTACTAATGGAACATGCAAAATGATCCAACACAGTTTTGAAAAAGGACATGGTACTGGATCAGATATTAATGATGGTGGGAAGTCTTACCTCTGGAGTTGTGGGTTCTGGAGTTGGGGTCTCTGGAACAAAAGATTGTTTATATTAATTATTATAGAAGTGAAATCTCTGAGATAACTGCTCAAAATTGCTTTGTAAAATGGTCTTCTATGAGAGTGGTCTTCTCATAAAAATATTATGAGAAATACGGTATACCATGAATGTTTCACTGTATACTAGTTACATAGTTACATAGGTTGAAAAAAGATCTAGGTCCATCAAGTTCAACCTTTCTCCACCAATTGTTCATTTTGTCGCTAAATTAACTATACCCGCAATGTTATGTGTACCAATGAAATCATCCAGCCCTTTTTTAAAAGCTGTTATAGTGTCGGCCATTACTACCTCTTGTGGGGCATTCCACATTCTGACTTTTCCAACCTTTCATCATATGAGAGGCCTCCATCCCTTGTAATAATCTAGTTGCCACTTTTGAACTGACTCTAATTTCTGAATATTCTTTTTTAAATGTGGAGCCCAAAACTGGATCCTATATTTTAGACGTGGCCCCTGAAGTGATTTATAAATTGGTAACAATATGTTGGAATCGCGAGATATTATCTCTCTTTTTATGTTCCCTAAAATCTTGTTTGCTTTTGTGGCTGCTGCTTGACATTGATTTACATTTATTTGGTGTTGTCAGCAAAGACTGACACTTTAATCTTAATCCCATAAACAAGGCCATTAATAAACAGGTTAAAAATAATCAGTCGTAGTACAGATCCCTGTGGTCCCCACTGCTAACTAAATTCCATTTAGTGCCCGTACCATTTATGACGACTCTTTGTTTCCTGTCATTTAGCCAATTCCTTACCCATCTGCATATAGTTTCCCCCAGTATAAGGTTGTTATGTGGAACAGTATCAAATGCTTTTGCAAGGTCCAGATAAATCATATCAGCTGTATTACCAACATCCAGATTTGTACTTACAACCTCATAGAAACCCAACTTGTTAGTTACATACTACTTATCTTTCATAATTCCGTGCTGGTTGTCAATTATTATATTATTCTCTGTAATATATTTCTGCAGGTCATCTCTTATAATGCCCTCAAAAATGTTGCACACTACTGATGTCAGGCTTACCGGACAGCAGTTGCCTGGCTCCACCTTCTTACCTTTCATAATTATCTGTGCCACATCGGCCATCCTCCAATTCTGTGGCATCACCCCTGTTACAGGAGAGTCTAAGAATATGAGATACAGCGGTCTTTCAATTACTGAGCTCAATTCCCTCAGTATCCATGGATGAATGCCATCTGGGCCGGGGAATTTGTCAATGTTTAATTTGCTCAGACGCAGGCGTACTTCTTCTTGTGTTAAACTAATTATATCAAGTGGTGAACTTTAATTTTTGTCTTGTTGAATGATCCCTGGAAGGGTTAGTTCATTGGTGAACACGAATGACAAGTGGCTGTTTAATATCTCAGCCTTTTCTTTGTCCTCTATTATTATCTTGTTATTATTGTCTTTTCATGGGCCGATACCATCTTTTTTTCCTTTTTGGCATTGATGTATTTATAAAATTTTGGGGTATTTATTTTAATGTCACTGGCGATTTGTTTCTCTGTAGATAACTTTGCAGCTTGATTTCTTTTTTACATTTCTTATTTAGATCTCTATACTCCTGAAATGCCATTTCAGTATTCTCGACCTTCAGGATTTTGAATGCTTTTTGTTTTAGTCTTATTATACTTTGTACTGCCTTATTTATCCATAATGGCTTCTTTTTATTCCTGGACATTTTATTACCAGCGGGTATAAGTTTTCTACAGGATTCCAGTAGTATATCCTTAAACATGCCCCATTTATGGTCAGTATCACCAGTTACCATGAGATGCTCCCAGTCTACTCGATTAAGTTCTTCCCTTAATTTGTTGAAATCAGCTTTCCTAAAGTACCAGGGTTTTGCATTTCCCCTTTTGTCAGTTCTTGATGATTTTGTTGAATGATGACAGCAACATATTTAAAGCCAATCAATAGTATAGAAAATAATGTCCTGAACTTTGGGGAGCTAAGCTAACCACTGGGACCCCCATCGATCTTGAAAACGGTCATTTACATGTACTGACTGGTGGCATGATATGATTGCCTATCGGGAAACCTTTACCGGTTGGCAGTCATTTAAATTCCATGTTTATGCAAACAATAGCAAACAATACATCACTAAAGAACCATGATTTTTTTGCGCTATGTAAAAGATGATTTCACTCTATGAGTGAGTGTTTTGCTCACTCATTGGGTGATTAGCAGCCTGTCTACACTGGAACACTCATACTTTGCACGTATATCAGCCTATAGTCAGACTCATTTCTTTGGTTTTGCTGTGAATTCCTGTGCTTTATACAAACAGGGGCATGGCATCCCATTCAGAGCTGAGTATTTAATGTGTATAGCTTTCCATGGATTGGTGTCTCATTCGGGACCCAGTCCTACTCTGTCCTTATTCATATTATAGTCACTTGACACATGGTAAAGTTTTAAACCGAGAGGCAGGCTAGGACCATTCCGATGGGTACACCTTGTCGGGGTGGGATGGTTAAGATGTTTTTTTTGCTCAAATTAACGATAACTAAGTATCCTATGTTATATACATGCACTATTACTATTTACTTATCTCCTAGATGTAGGGTACATGCTCAATTTTGCTTTTTGCTTGGATTTCGTCCGTGATATGTACACAGTGTGGACGTGCCCTTATACTTTGCATGCATACATCTTTTAGACCAACTCATTTTTTTTTCGGTTTAGCCTGTCTACACTACAAGATAATCATGAAACGAGTGTGAACGAAGAAGTGGTCAAGCATGTGCACTTTTGCCCCTTCCATTCTCAATGGGAGTATAGTATATAATAGTATATAATTCTATAAACGGGAGAGACCCACATGTTCAGACTTCCATTGCTCACTTACGGCATATGTATTCTGGGCAGCAGTAATTTTCAGGGTCTTGAGTTCTGATTGGTGGTGTGCCATCTTGACATTGAGGAATGGGACTGCATTCCTGTGTGCACTCTGCAATGAAAGACAATGTACACCTTTATATATAGTCTGTAGGGTTTATGGCAGACTATATTCTGTGTATGGAGATCTTCTGGTGGTCCTCCCAATATATACAACAATTATCAATCCAAACCATTCTTTTTCTATATCCATTGCTTACATTGTGGATCGTGATACTTACCGCACACGTAGTGAGGACAACACTCATCCGCCCAGGGATATGTTTTGACAATAGCTCCCTGTTTGGTGCATGTTAAGGGCTCACAAAGTATATTCAAACAGTGATCCTGTAATACATGAGCAGTGACAAGATCATTTTTTCCGTATCATTTTAAGTGATTTTTTATTATTATAGAGTATTTCTATTGTTATCAAAACCAAAGATAAGAGGCCTTTGTTCAGATATCCAAACTATTGGTTTCCATAGTAAAAACATTTCTTATGCATGAGTTTTTACCCTTCCTGAACCTTTTCTTGTAGTTCAACGTATTCGAAGATGACCGGCTATAGAAATAAATATGATTTTGCCATAACCTGTTGGGTGTTATTTATGCTATATGTGTCTATATGTGGCCACCTAGTCATTGGGATGTGAGTTTCAGCCTTCACGTCACGACATTATGTCGATAATATACCGGGAAATTCATGGAAGAGTCAAGGTTGTTTGGGTGTGCATTTTCGTGACTATTCCACAACCAAAACAGATATACTATTACTGAGTCAAATGTGAATATGGGCAAAGAAAACAATGCAAAACAAAAATATGCTTTTCTATCCAGTGAACCTTGAAGCTCCTGGCCACCAATTAAAAGTTTGTAACGGGGTCTCACCAACTATCATACAAATTTATACTGATAATCTGATAATATAGACCAAAGGGACCTTTCATAGCCCCAAAGGCTCCATGACCTGGGTTCCCCCTATAGTTACAGACTTGCCAGCTTTTTTTGAGTGCATGCCTTCAGAATATTACATAGCTGTACTATGCCATCAATAGTCTGTGTACTATACACTTTATTAATGAATATATTGAGCAATGCATAAAAAAGGTTCTTAGTATATATGATATTTCAGATAATCTAGTTATAACTTACAGGGGTTGGTACTGGAGTAGTGATGATGATGGGAGTCTGTAAAAAAAGCACAAAACCTCAAAATGTAACTGAAATATTTGCATGTTTCAGATATACACCTTCCACAACCCAATCAATAGTCCATTTATTCCTCATCTATGATTTCACATCATATTTGTTGAGGAATGGATTTTCAAGGAATGGGCACAAAGACGACCTATCACTTGATCAAAACTGGTCACTTTTTTCTTATTTAATCTCACCGCTCCCCTGAATATTCTATTTTTTCTTTTTTTTAATAATCTGCCAAACGGTTCCAGAGAGAGGGATCTTTTATATTGAATAATAAATTTTATGATCTTTACTAAAGGAGAGCTGCTCATGGGATCCTCTAGGGCGTGTCCTTAGGCTGCTTGATATTATACATTTTTGAGCCACTCCCCCTTGTTAAATACCATACAAATTATCTTTAAATAAAAAAGCCCATATCTGTGTAATGATATGGTAGATTTAAAAAAAAAATCAGAATACTCAGCGGAGGAGAGGGAATAAAATAACAGCTCATAACTTTCCAACGAACTGGCGATAGGTTCTCTTTTCACTCATACAGTTTGGTTATAACTTACCTGAGGACTTGTTGGCGCAGAGTGTAAAATGTGTCAATCAAATTTTTTTACTAGAAATGTATTCCGAAAGTGTGGCGTCATCATTATGATGAATTTGTCGGGTCACACTCAACCACATCTCTCACGCAAAGCTCTGCCCAATTTTTTTTAAAAATTGCTGGAGCTGCCACAAAATAGGTACATTTTTACACAACTATTAGTTGTAAAATAATTCTCTAGTTCTCTTTACATATATTTTAGTGCTCTTGCACTTGGCAGATTATTCAGCAAATTAATATTGCCTTACCACCGCTTTTGCAATTTATACGTTGCTAATATATCTTATGTGCAGCACCTTTGGCCAAGCACCTATTTTTGCACTCCTTGGCACCAACAGTTTAGCAGGGGTTAATTTTCCTTTTTACTGACATCTTTAGTGCACTTTATACCTGCATACAACCCATCTTTGTTTCAGGCAATTACTTATTCATTAATTATTCTGTATGATGCAATCTTGCACTTTGCACTTTATGTATTATTCATGATTTACTGTGTATGATGCAACTTTGGCCATTATTGATTCACTTTTTATGACTATTTAATTGCTTATTCCATCGAGGGTTGGGGCTGATGTTTATCTCCCCTCCCCCCTTTTTCCTCTCTTTTGGAGGTCCATTTTGTCCTGTTTTTTAACTTGTTCTTTTTTATTTTAATATTGACGAATAAAAATATTATTTTTAATACTATTCTTGTTTCCTTTCACTTCACATCTCTTATGGCTTTTTCCATAACTGATTTTGTGTGCTATGTAAATTGAAGTGACTATGGCCGTTGTCACAATAAGGATTTTGGGAATAAAATAATTTTGCAACATTTCAACCAGTTTTGCCTCATTTTTTTTATTTACCTCATTTATTTGATAAATTTGACCCCAAATTTTATGAACTTCAGGTAGTCCAAAACTAAACAAATTTGCTAAGAAATTGGTGCAATTTGTTTTAGTAATGTAGGAATATTTTAGCCCTTTCTGGTCAACTCAGGCCAAAAACACTAATTTGAGGGCTGAATTTATGTAAACCCCATCCCGTGTTGGTCCATTGCAACGCAAATTTGCCAAAACTGTCTGAAAAATTGGAACATTTCAAACAAATTCAGGACAGCTGTTATATGATGAATCTAATCGTCTTATTATTTTTAACCCCATGATTGGAAATTTGAGAGGGGATAATAATTAGACTTAATTGTATACACTTATCTCGGTTTGATCATTTTTTTGTTCCTGTGCTACAAAGCCAGATCCCCAAACTACCAATAGTGACTGCAGTTACCCTTTAAAAATGTAAAAAGGAATTTATACAAACAATAATATACTTACTGTTGTTTCGATTGTAACCTCTATAATAAAGAAAAAAACATGAATATGTTTAATTCCAAAAACTTTCAGCTCATGTAAATAAAAGAAAAAAATAATTCTGAATTGCTTTTCATTTCAAATTAAATTTTCTTCATTGGCTGCATTGGATTACATATGGAGTGCAGTTCTATGAGCCTGATTCATCATTTGCGATTTTTCAAGTTACATTTATTTTCTTTTTATCTTTTGGTATTGATAATTTTTGAGCCAAATTCTTCAAAATAATGCATGTGGATCATCTATTATGTTCAAAGTAAAACATGGTCTTTATTTTTGGTTTGTAAACTTTTCAATGCAAAAAGTCACACATTTTACAAAATTGCGCAAAAATTCTGGCGGGGGTCTGGATTACATTTGCACAAAAAAAGAAATCACATTTTCAAAATATCACAAATGATAATTTGGAAACGCCAAATCCCACCCAAATTGTCAAACTAAGAAAAATAATATAAAAAAGTGACTTTAAACAAGGTGCAAATGAATGAGAAATGAATGAATGATATAAATATTGCGCAAACAAAAACCAGATGCAAATCACCAGAAACTAGATAAAATATAGTTGCAAAGGCAATAATGATCCCATGCTCTTTACTTTTGTCTTTAAACTGTTTTGCTATTTTTTTTTAACAAAAAGTCTCACATTCCGCTAAATGGTGAAAAATTTGCACAAAATATTTGGAGCAGATAAAATTACTAAGGGGAGGTCATCAGAAACATTTGCACAAAAGTTTTGTGACTTTTTAAAAAATTGAATCTTTTGGAAACTCCAAACACTGCTGATAATATTAACTAATACTTACGACAGTCATAGCTTGGACAGCATTCTAAATCTGTGTTAAACTCTGTAATCACTGTTCTGCTGTTTTCTCCACAGTTTGGAGCAGGGTCGCAGGGCTGACATTCTGTAAGAAAATAAATATAGGGGGTTTAGTGTCCAGACATTTCCTCTAAGATGGCCACAGGTAATGCATCATGTCTTTGATTTTTGTATTTTCCATTACATTTTTTGGCCTACACAACATTGTAATAAAATGCAACAACAGTCAATCAAAATGTCATATCTATCCCAAAATGGTATCAATAAAAACATCAGCTCAGGGCACAAAATAATAAGCCCTCACCTAGCCCCAGATTTCAAAAAATGAAAACGTTACAGGTCTTGGAAAATGATGACAAAACCAATATTTTTTCCATGCAAATTTCCCAATTTTTCTTCACTACTTAAACAAAATATACTACAAGTTTCATATCTGCGTACAAGTACTGGCCTGGAGAATCATATTGGCGGGTCAGTTTTACCATATAGTGAGCATGGTAAATTAAAAACTCAAATAACAATGTCTCCCTTCACAATATGACCTTTGCACATGCTCATTAGATGATTCAAGAGAAAAGATCTGAGTCAGTCTATTGCTTCTAATGTACAGTGGGTACGGAAAGTATTCAGACCCCTTTAAATTTTTCACTCTTCGTTTCATTACAGCCATTTGCTAAATTCAAAAAAGTTCATTTTTTCTCATTAATGTACATTCTGCCCCCATTTTGACTGAAAAAAACAAATGTAAACATTTTTGCAAATTTATTAAAAAAGGAAAATTGAAATCAAGGTGTGAAGAACTCGTTGAATCGTTCCCAAGAAGACTCATGGCTGTACTAGCTCAAAAGGGTGCTTCTACTCAATACTGAGCAAAGGGTCTGAATACTTATGACCATGTGATATTTCAGTTTTTCTTGTTTAATAAATTTGCAAAAATTTCTACATTTCTGTTTTTTTCAGTCAAGATAGGGTGCAGAGTGTACATTAATGAGAAAAATGAACTTTTTTGAATTTACCAAATGGCTGCAATGAAACAAAGTGTGAAAAATTTAAAGGGGTCTGAATACTTTCCGTACCCACTGTACATGTGAATCCCTGAAAAAACAGAAAGTATATTTTAACATCACCACATGTCTCCAATGTAGAGCTGTAAATAGTTTTGTGTGGTCAAAATTATGGGCAGTCTTTTTTAACAAAAAAGACAGACACTTTTTTAAGGACTGTCTGTTTTTTACCATAAAAAATGACCTATTGTTAAAATCAGAATGTTTTTCTGTTACATATACCTTTAAAAAAAAGTTTTGGCAAGTTTTTTTTCATATCACAATCTTATAAATAAAAATTAGTAATCTTCCAATTTTCACACTGGCCACTGGAGCTTTTTTAAACTTCTACTTCCTGTATTTTAGGAAGCCTTTTCATCAGGCTTTTTATCATTAGAGGCAGGATTAATCAGCTTAGAAGACTTAGGTGATATCACAGTTCTACCTCCCTTCACAATGACCTTTGCGCCCTCTCAGAAGCTTCAATAGAAAAGATCTGAGACAGTCTATACATGCGCATTCTTGAGCGAACAGGAAGTGTAAATTTAAAATAGCCCCAATGGCCGGTATGAAAATTGCAACATATCTAGTTTTATTTTTAAAAAACAGCTCATGATATGAAAAAAAAACAAAAAAACCTGATTTAAACTTTTCCTGATGACACTTTCCTTTTAAAGCAGATTTTGAATATTTTGTCCATACAATAATACTTCTTCCTGAAGCCTAAGTTCGTTTTAAGAGATGTGTGTGGATCCCAGGACTTGTTTAGCCTAATTCACTGATTGCCTTCCCACCAGTTGCAACTTACCACATTTATACTGTGGACAACATGGGTCATTTCCTCCAACTAACACTTGGATGGAGCCTATTCTGAAGCAATCAATCACTGGGCACTCCTCAGCACAGTTCTGAAACAACAGAAAATATTTAAAAATGAGCAAAAATTGGTTGTGTCCACGAATGATAGTATCTGGTTATGGTGTGGGATCATACTTACATCTGGTATCGTAGGAGTGGTTGAGGGTGGTGTTGGTGGTGGTGCTGGAAATAACAAGAATTTCTATAGTATTTCTATAATAATATAGTAATGCTACATTTAATTCTCACAGCTACGTTATTTTATTATGCATGGTATTACCCATGAGAAGTATTAGTAGGTGAATTGAATCTATGTAGCCTTATCGAAAATTGATTATACACTTCACATTTCACCAGTCAAAGTGACCACCACCTGGTTTTTATTCATTTGCATAGTTGCATTAATAGTACATGGGAAAAAAAGGATTTCTGACTTTATTTTTTTCTTTTTCACTTGGCAGCTTCTCCAAAAATCACAGACAGCCAACAGTTTTAACAGATAAATTAGGAAATCATAAGGAAACTTTAAAGAATATCCATCATTTTAATTATTTTTTTCCATAAATGAATAGAATAAATGAAAATAAGAAACTTTGTAAGATATGTTATTGTTGACTGATCTTCCATTCTCAAAATTCTCAGTTCATGGGTAAAATCCGTAAAATTCAGACGCCAGACGTTTCCATATCTGAGATTGGAGTTTATAGTTGGTGCTCATAAAGTTCTATGGAGAGGGGAGGAGCTACATGGATATAATACTGCAAGTTCTCTTGGCAGTTATGGTTGTCCAGAACAGAGAGTCACAACAAGGATAGTCTTTTTGGAGGACCTAGGTTGTACACACATTGAATTGATGGGCCATTTATTTATTTGGGTAACCTGTAATACTCTCTTTGCCCTCCGGGTTTGCTATAGGAAAAGTAAACACTTGCCTCCAGTTTCCTCAACAGAATAAAACAAATAGTTGAAAGTCCAAATAACAGGACAGTCTGTGATCAACCTATTTACAGGACACTTTCCAACATAAATTATCCAAACCCATAGGCTATGTTCACTCATTACATTTTTACAGCTATTTTTAATGCAAATTAAAGGCTGCTTTTTACAGTAACAACAAAAGCTATGCGATTTCAGAAATCTAATGCACATACTTGTTTTTTTTCCTGACTGTAGACAAAATCCAAATCAAATCAGCATAAAAAGCATCAAAAACGCAGTACAAAACCCCCAATAGAACAGGTTTTGGCTGCAGAAAAAAATGCATCCAAAATTGCTACGTGTGAACATAGCCTTAACAGTCTATCAAAAACACATCTTTACTTCTACTTTGGGTCAACAATAAAAATGACTTCTTTTGCATTACATTGAAATAAAAAGAAAACTTACCACATTCATACAAGGGGCAGCAGGGATCATTGGAGTTAATTTTCACAACTCGCTTCTCATTTTCACGGCACTCAGGTACGATGCATGTAACACTATCACATGGCTGAAGGAACAGAGAAAAGTTGGAATAAACTATGTGGTTACGTGTTGTCTCAGTTTCTTGTCAACTGCTACTTTGGTGTTATCCAGTGGAACATTTTGATATCCTGCAATTTTACAATTAGAAAAATAATGGTAGGATATTAATTAATAGAAAATATCTGATGGGTGCCAGTCTTAATAAAGGGGCTCATCATGGACTCTTATAGAATGGAGAGTTGGCCGTGCATGCGCACCTCTCCCTTTATTTATTGAGTTGGGAGCTACAACATTCCTGTGAAAGCTAATGGAGGAAGTCCTGCGTGTACGGCCATCTCTTCTTCTCAAGATAGATGTTGTTCTCATGGCAGGACTACATCTATCAGACATCCTATTGACCCCAGAGGTCCCCAATCTGGGACTTGGGAGACACATGTGGCTCTTGGGCTCATGTTGTATGGCATACAGCTGTCTGCCGGCTTGGTGCATTAGCAAACATCTAAGAAGAGAAGGTCTGCAGATTTTGACTTTTCTGAGTTGGCCCTTACAGTGGAGTGGAGATCTGGATGGACATTCACTGGCCACGGGGGTGGAGAGATAAATATGGTTAACTGGAGATAGGATGGTGGCGCCAAATAGGGGGCGCTTGAGGCTAGAAGTAATAGAGTGGTTTGGAGTGTTTGATGTGAGAATATGGACTGGGACTGGAGTAAGATGAGAACACCTGGATGTACGTATGCTTGGTATAAGGCAGGGATGCACAAGGTCTTGGTGTGATTTCTGGTTGGCAGCTTTGGACATCACCCGATAATAGGGGCTCTAGCTGTAACTACTCTGGAAGAGTTAGGGGTCTAGATGTCACTACCTGGAGTGCTCTGGATGTGGCTCATGTCCATCTGTTAGAGCTGAATGTGGCTCTTAGGGTAAGAAAAATTGGGACCCACTGATCTATCCTAATGATGTCCATAAACGACAAAGATGGGACAACCCTTTTAAAACACGGAAGACTATAAAAACTGAAACAACTGTTCCTGAAAGAGGTTTTAACCAAAACGCAAGTTATCCAATATCCAAAAAATAAGGGATAATTTACTGATTACTGGGGTTACAAGAACTAAGATTCCCATCAACCCTGAAAATTGGGATTTTGCACAGTCTTTTTCCCCCAAGTCCTTTAGCGAAGCATATTGGAAAATGGCAGAGAAGAATATCAAACATCACAGTATTGTTGACCTGAAAAATAACTCCACAGTAATAAATGCCATCGAAACAATTTGAAAAAAAATGCAAGACACTGTGTGCGAATACTGCCTTAACCGAGTTCAATGAACTTACCGAAGGAGGAGTGGGAGGGACACTCTATAAGACAAAAGAACACAACAATGATGTTAATCATAAAGTCTTGATAGTAAAACTATTGCCTAAAGCTACTGATTAATGTTAATGTTAAGAAGACACTTGAATCCATGAAGAAGTGAAAGGTACAGGAACCTGGCGTAGCAGAGCTGCATTGTCCTCAAAGCACAGAAAATACTAATCTTAAAGGGAATATGTCAGCAGAATTGTCATGTACTCTGAAAACATCATGATGTAGCGGCTGAGACCCTGATTCCATTAATGTGTCACTTATTAGGGTGTGTTTTGCTGTTTCTACAAAATCAGTGTTTTATCAGCAGGAAATTATCACTATATGACTAGGCGTCTCGTGCTTCCTAGTCCAGCCATGCCCACACCACTGATTAGCAGTTTTCTGTCAAAATACAGTGTACACAGGAAGCAGCCAATTAGTGATGTGGGTGAGATTATACACAGCTCAACATTCCAAGCTCTGCTAGATCTGCAGTGAAAACTGAAGCATCCAGTAAACTAAGTGATACATCGCTGGAATCAGGGTCTCAGTCCCCAATGCTATGCGGGAATTTAGCCGTAAAAGGGCTGTTGGCCAGTAATCTGGCTACATGATTATCATATGCCCATTACAAGCCATCATGGGCATCCTAATGTCAAGCTGTCAAACATCTATTTGGGTGGTTTCTTAATTATCTCTCTCCCTATATAGAAATTACATGGCAATTAATTAACTGCTAATTTGAATACATAGGGCTGATACCATAAACACTGTAAAAAAAGATATAATATATAAAACTTTTGACATACCGGTACTGGAGTTACTGGTACTGGAAAAGAAAAGAACATATGCAGTTTACAACTCTGTGATAGGTCAGAAATGGTAAAAAGATAAACTTAATGTTGAGCTTATACTTACCACAATCTGTTTGTCTACAGCAAGGATTATCACTTTCATATTCAATTGGGATTTCACCTGCGGCACACTGTATATCAGGGCAAATCACACCCGCGCACTACGGCACACAAGACACATGCAGTTAGAATACATCATATATGCATTATCTTACATCATAACCTAGCTATAAGAGATTAATCCCTTGTCCAGAAAGTTTACTGGTGGCTAGACATCAACAACAGAAAAAACACTTTCCAAGTCATCACTGTTCCTGCTGTGACTCTGAAGGTAATGCCTACAGCAAACAAAAGGCCCACAGCAAACAATTGGAATCAAAGTCCAATCTGGTACACATCTCTAAAAAGAATGGGAGGGCAAACGATTCTACCATCTTTATCTACCCAAATGTCACAAGGTATAAACCCATGTTTAGTTTCAGTTAAAGTGCTTGTTTTGAAAGTAGTCACTTCTTTAAATCTATCCTGTCATATATCTTATTTTTGAGGTCGTAGATCTTTACCGGGGGAAGCGGTGGTTCTGTTAAGAAAAAACAGAAAGAAATAGAAGTTAAACATTGTTTAGGATTTATGTAATCTCAACCAAAAAAGTCACTCCTCCGAGCAGGCACTTACCACACTTGTATTCTGGGCAGCATTCTGTGTCCGGATCTCCAACTCTTACTGGAGGTCTTCCATCATCACAGATCGGAATAGGGTCACACTTGGCCTTGCATACTGGCAATAACATAAAAATGATAAAAATTTTTGGAGTTATTGGTTCTCATGGTAGAGCTGCAGCTTTTTCCATACACTGTTTCCAGAACTACTTCAGTAAGTGACTCGTTTTATTAGGCAACTTACTGCAGACAAAGTGTGGACAGCAGCTTTCAGCCCAAGGGATGATATCGAGGGTCGAGCCCTTTTTGTCACAGGTTATAGGGTCACAGAGGACATCTTTACAGGGCTCCTATAACAAATAAGGAGTACGAAACATATTTTGCTTGCTCAGTCTTTCATATGCCTTATAGTTTAATTTTGCATCACTATCAAGGTCTCTCTACTTGCTGTAAGTTAACAGAAACACTCTTAGCTTAAGTCCAGCAGTTAGGTAGGAACAATGACTCTTCAGTCTACTCACAGTTGGGATGGCAGATGGCAAAAAATTATTAAAAGGGTAGTCCACTACGTGACAACTCCTAACTAATGGCCATAGGGTGCTGCATGAATTTTAAAAAATCTATACTTAACCCCCAGACCAGTGCCTCTTCCTTGTGTCCCTCATGGATCACCTCACCACCAGTCCCTCATCAGAGAGTGCTGCTCAGCTGCAGCAGAAGATCAACGAGGGACACAGGGCTGAAAGTAGAGGAGCAGCGGTAGTCCAGAAGGTAAATATAGACTCTTTTTAATACAATTTAATGATAATCACAAATGCAAATTCTTTACTGTTAGAGCAGTGAGATTATAGATTTTTTACTGTAAGAGCATTAAGATTATGAAACTCTCTACCATATGATGTTGTAATGGTTGATTCACTAAAAAAAGTTCAAGGAATGTCTGAATGTCTTTCTTGAAAAATATAATATGACAGGTTATGCCTACTAGATTCTCTGATGGGACATTGATAAGGGAACTGTTCTGATTCTCCATATTAAAGGATTTTTTCCCCCTAATGTGAAGGAATTAACATCTGCCTCATGGGATTTTTGTCTTCCTTTTGATCAATATGTAAGGTTATAGGTTTTTGTCTTCCTTCAACCTTAAACTATGAAACTATATGTAGCAACTTAAGGGGATGTCCAGAAGTGGACAAGCGCACGTAAGTCATGGTATAAATATATAACTGTATGCATATCTTACCGGAGTAGTTGGTGCCTGTAAAAAAATAAATAAATGTAATGGTCAGAACACAGATTCCATAGTCCAGTAGGATAGTAAACTACTACTAACAGCAAAGTGGCTAGAATTGGACAAAAAAAAATGAAGTGTAGACCCATTTAGATGCCAGATGTATTTTTTTTATCCAAATAACCTGTTATTTAAATGTACTATTGCTGTTTATTTAGTTAGTTACAGCAGGGTTTTTTTCACTTTATTTTTATCTTCGGTTTTGTCTGTTAAATCGCCACAGTGTGAACGTGCTCCTACACATTGCACTTATAACAACATGTGTTCCGGCTCATTTCTTTAGTTTTATGTTAGTTTTTTGTACTTTGTACATACAAGGGTTCTGGCTCCACCTTTTTGAGATGTGCATTTTGCCTTTATAGCTTCCCATAGGCAGATGCAAAACTGTCAGGCCTGTGTCCTGGTCTGCCTCCTTCTATTGAGGCCTAGCACACAGAGAGGTACACCTACAAGAGTTAGGTACCATTCCGATTGAGTTCACCTTGTCGCAGTGGGAATATTTTTACGCTTTTTTTTTAAATCAAAATAGTGTCAACTAAGTACCCTATGTTATTTACATGTACAATTATTATTTTCTTACAGCATCATATTTTCTCATTTTTATATTTTATCTTAGGTTTTATTTGTTAAATTGCCACAGTGTGAACATGCACCTACACCCTGCACCTATACCAACATATGCCCCGATTTATTTCTTTGGTTTTGCTATAGGTTTTTTGTCTACATTTGGCCTTAAAAACTATATAACTGCAAAACTATTTGCAGCAACGTAAAGGGATAAGCCCACTAAAGTCATGGTATAAATATATATATATTTCTGTATACATGTCTTACCGGAGTAGTTGGTATCTGTAAAATAAAATAATAAATGCAATGGTTAGAACATAGACTTCATAGTCCAGTAGGATGTTAAACTACTACTATCAGCAAAGACGATATAATTGGACAAAAATAAAATTAAATGTAGACCCCTTTTAGATACCAGAAAAAGCATTTGCTTATTGTAGTAACATAAAAGAAACATAAGTTGCCATTTTTCCGCTTTCAGCCGTGACAATATACACCATGGCATTGTTAGATCTATAGACATTGCTGCACAATGAAATACTACATTGATGACTAATACTTTATTGATGTATGCGGCAGGCTCCCCCTAGTGGTGACTGCAAACAGGCATAATTTCAACACATAACTTTATGTCTACGCAAGAGGTTTTGAAAAAAAGAACTTGGTCTCCAAAATTACTTAGAAGAAGGTAATTGTTTTTACTTACAGGTCTTGGAGGAGGTGTTGCTTCATCAGCTATAAAAAAAAAGCCGTGAACATATTAAAGACATTATTTTCTAAGCTAAAGGGGTTATCCCATCAATACACATTTATTACCTACACCCTTTGATCCTAAAAGACAGGAATTTTGTGTCCCCTGTATCAAAGGAGTAGTAGTGCTCATACATGACCCCAACGGTCTACTTCACTGTCTATGAGATCAATG
>VIAB01003720.1:121342-148759 GCA_009801035.1 Oophaga pumilio
ATAGATAGATAGATAGATAGATAAATAGATAGATAGATAAAAAAAACGTACTGCACTCGAATCTCTGGCAGCATGGATCTTCTGAGGCCACTTCCACTAAGTTGCCATCTCCTGTACAGATTATCGTGGGACAGGTGACACCCGCACATTTGGTGGGTGGAGTTGTGATAGGTGTCACGATGCCTGTCAAAGAACCAAACATAGTTCATTAAAGAATATTTCCAGTCTAAACAACTGAGCTGAAATTTTGCAATAAGACTCCTCATGCATCATTACAATTTATAACAACCCAGTCGATGACTGTTTCCATAGGTACTCACACTCATACGCTGGGCAACAGTCAACATCGGGGTCTCCAATTCTAAATGGTGGACTTGAATCTTGACAAATAGGTGGAGGGTCACAGGTTACCTGGCATTCTGAAAAGACAATGCATTGATTAGTTAGCACAGTACAAGGGGTCAGTGTGAGGTAGAAGACGCATATCTAAAGTATAGAAAGACTTACGACACTCATAGCGTGGGCAGCATATGTTTTCCCATGGTATTTCTACTAGGTCAGCACCATTCTTAGAACATTTGACTGGTGGCTCACAGAGGACATTTTTGCATGGCTCCTAAAATTCATACAAACATAATATTACATAAAAGAATGTTGAATACTCAAAGATACACAATTGAATCATTTCCATATCATTAACACGTCTATCCATTCTGTGATTTCCATAAACCCATCACTTTTCCTTCTTGGTGTTGAGGCATTTCGATGTTGAGGTATGTATTTTATATATCACTTAGAATCTGTGGACCTTACAAAGGATCTCCAAAACACAAATCGGTATCTCCGTCCACCAGATATAAGTAAACTAGTAATTTTGTATCTGGTATATGAATATTCTAAATTAAAGGGAATCTGTCACCCTAAATTGGCGGGATATTTAAATGATGGCAGTCAGGTCAGATGGGCGGTGTTTTGGGTACTTGCCTTAACATGTTGTTCGCCGCTGTCTCCATTATTTCTGGGAATTGTAGTCGTTGCCCTCCATATAACGCGCCTGCGCATTGCAATCTTGAATTGCGCACGCGCAGTATGCTTTGCCCGCAGATTGCAATGCGCAGGCGCGTTATATGGAGGGCAACGACTACAATTCCCAGAAATAATGGAGACAGCGGCGAACAACATGTTAAGGCAAGTACACAAAACACCGCCCATCTGACCTGACTGCCATCATTTAAATATCCCGCCAATTTAGGGTGACAGATTCCCTTTAAAGTGAAAAATTAAATTGTGGTTGAAAAATTGAGGAAGAGAATAGATTTGTGATTGTAAGATATTATATAAGTAGGGCGGCTGTCCGTGAGCTGCATCAACCATTGTACCTCCAGGTTGACTACAACCCCTGCACACCCCTGGTAATACGGGACCTCGCCTAATGAGCTTTTTCCATGGTATATAGTGTTACTTCCTTGTCCTATCTAAACCTCCAACAGTACAGGAGAGCTGTGATCTGTCATTGAATTTCACACCCTAAAATTAACTTGAAATCACTCTGCTGACCATGACTCAGTCTAAACAGCAAAAATAAAAGTGAGCTGTTAAAAACAGAAAATGACAAAAATGTCAATAGCATTTTTTTGTGTAATGCCCTGTTACAAAATGTCAATATTTATTATTTATTTATTTCTTTTGACAAAGAAAGGTAAAAAAATAAATATTATAAATGATGAATTTTAATAAACATAATATATGTTTTTACCTCAGTAGGAGGTCCTGTGGTGATTGGAGGAAGAATTGCTGTAATGACATAATCATAATTAACTCATTGTTCATTAATTTGTATTACAATGCTTATGTAATGTACAAATCTGAAGTTATTTGTCAAATCAATGACAAACAATATACAGGCCTTATAGTATACTTACGGAAACATTGATATTTTGGGCAGCAGGGGTCTGATGAATCGACTTGTTGAAGGTATTCTCCATCGGCACATGGTTCTATGTTGCAGACAACGTTACTACATGCCTACATTGGAGCAAAATCAACATAAAAAGCATAATTACTGAGGAATGCTTTTGTAATTTAGATATACATAGAGTATTTTGTATAAAAGTAATAAAAGGAGAACAGATGCAAACATTAAATCTTCTCATGTATGAGATTCTCTGCCTAGAAAATCTGGAGACTGGAAAGTATACAAGCAGTGGCACAATTTGAAGCTCTTGTCACCCAAAGGAGAATCACCATATGTGTGCCCAACCATCACAGGTTTATAATAGCATCAGTCTTTTCCGATGGGATAGATGGTCATTTTGTGATTCCCTGGAGTCATAGTCTCCAGGTTGACTGCAACCCCTGCATGCTCCTGGTGACAAGGGACCTTGCCTGATGAGCTTTTTCCATGTAGATAGTGTTACTTCCTTGCTCTATCTAGACCTCCCACAGTACAGGAGAGCTGTGATCTGTCATTGAATTTCACACCCTAAAATTAATTTGAAATGACTCTGATGACCATGACCCAGTCTAAACAGCAACAACAAAAGTGAGCTGCTAAAAATAGAAAATGTCAAAAATGTCAATAATATTTTTTGTTTAATGCCCTGTGGGAAAATTTCAACATTTATTTATTTTCTTTTCTAAAAAAAGGTTAAAAAAATAAAGAAATATTATAAATGATGAATTTTAATAAACGTAATATTTGTTTTTACCTCGGTAGTAGGTCCTGTGGTGACTGGAGGAGGAATTGCTGTAAAGACAATCATAATTAACTCATTGTCCATTAATTTGTATTACAATGATTATGTAATGTGCAAATCTGAAGTCATTTGTCAAATCAATGACAAACAGCATACAGCCCTTATAGTATACTTACGGAAACATTCATATTTTGGGCAGCAGGGGTCTGATGAATCAACTTGTTGAAGATATTCTCCATCGTCACATGGTTCTATACTGCAGACAACGTTGCTACATGCCTACATTGAAGCAGAATGAACATAATGTCAGATAATCCAATGTATAACATCTATAAGCTCAGAAAGAAACATGTGTAGTCTCCACATGTGATGACCCATGTTATTAATTTTATCTCTGTTGTTGAAACTGGGCTGGTTGGTATCAAATGTGTAGTAGCCGAGGCTGGGTACTGCATATCTGGCCTCTATTCAACCCAATCAGGAGTAGATGTGCAGTACTTGGCCACACCAATCAAACACTTCACAGAGCTGTGCTGTGCAGCTCCACCACTACTCATTTCCAGTTGCTGACGCTATGGGTACAGCTAATCGGCGTTGGTGCCGGATAATGCACCTCCACCAATCAAATGCTGAGAGACTGACTTAAAAGAATAGGCCATGAAAATAAGAGCATAATTACTGAGGAATACTTTTGTATTTTTTTTGGATAAACATAGAGTATTATGTACCAAAGCAATAAAAGGAGAACAGATGCAAAAATCAAATCTTCTTATGTATGGGATTCCCTGCCTAGAAAATCTGGAGAGTGAAAAGTATACAAGCAGTGGTGCAATTTGAAGCTATTGGGAGCCAATGGAAAATCACCTTATGGGTGCCTAATAGTGATGAGCTCATCACTAGTGCCCAACGATCACAGGTTTATAATAGCCTCAGTCTTTTCCGATGGGATAGATGGTCATTTTGGGACTCCCTAGACTCATGGTCTCCATGTTAACTGCAACCCGTGCAATCTCCTGGTGACAAGGGACCTCGCCTAATGAGCTTTTTTCATGTATATAGTGTTACTTCCTTGTCCTATCTAGACCTCCAACAGTACAGGAGAGCTGTGATCTGTCATTGAATTTAACACCCTAAAATTAATTTGAAACCACTCTGCTGACCATGACTCAGTCTAAACAGCAAACATAAAAGTGAGCTGCTTAAAACAGAAAATGTCAAAAATGTCAGTAACATTTTTTTGTGTGTAATGCCCTGTTACAAAATGTTAAAATGTATTTATATTCTTTTGACAAAGAAAGGTGAAAAAAAAAAATATATATTATAAACTATGAATTTTAATAAACATAATATTTGTTTTTACCTCGGTAGTAGGTCCTGTGGTGACTGGAGGAGGAATTGCTGTAAAGACAAAACCATAATTAACTCATTGTTCATTAATTTGTATTACAATTATTATGTAATGTACAAATCTGAAGTCATTTGTCAAATCAATTACAAACAGCATACAGCCCTTATAGTATACTTACGGAAACATTCATATTTTGGGCAGCAGGGGTCTGATGAATCAACTTGTTGAAGATATTCTCCATCGTCACATGGTTCTATACTGCAGACAACGTTGCTACATGCCTACATTGAAGCAGAATGAACATAATGTCAGATAATCCAATGTATAACATCTATAAGCTCAGAAAGAAACATGTGTAGTCTCCACATGTGATGACCCATGTTATTAATTTTATCTCTGTTGTTGAAACTGGGCTGGTTGGTATCAAATGTGTAGTAGCCGAGGCTGGGTACTGCATATCTGGCCTCTATTCAACCCAATCACGGGTAGATGTGCAGTACTCGGCCACACCAATCAAACACTTCACAGAGGTGTGCTGTGCAGCTCCACAACTACGCATTTCCAGTTGCTGACTTTATCGGATACAGCTAATTGACAGTGGTGCCGGATGTTGCACCCCCACCAATCAGATGCTGAGAGACTGACTCAGAATGATAGGCCATCAACATAACAGCATGATTACTGAGGAATGCTTTTGTAATTTGGATATACATAGAGTATTTTGTATAAAGGTAATGAAAGGAGAACAGATGCAAAAATCAAATCTTCTCATGTATGAGATTCCCTGTCTTCAAAATCTGGAGACTGGAAAGTATAAAAGCATTGGCACATTTTAAAGCTCTTGGTACCCAATGGAGAATCATCATGTGGGTACCCTACTATCACAAGTTTATAATAGCATCAGCCTTTTCTGATGGGATAGATGGTCATTTTGGGACTCCCTAGAATCATGGTCTCAGGTTGACTGCAACCCCTGCATGCTACTGGTGACAACGGACCTTGCCTGATTAGGTTTTTCCAAGTATATAATGTTACTTCCTTGCCCTATCTAGACATTCAACAGTACAGGAGAGCTGTGATCTGTCCTTGAATTTCACACCCTCAAATGAATTTGACTCTGCTGACCATGACCCAGTCTTAACATCAACAATAAAAGTGAGCTCTTAAAAACAGAACATGTCAAAAAGGTCAGTAACATTGTTTTTGTTTAATTTCCTGTCTTAAAATGTCAACATTTATTTATATTCTTTTGACAAAGAAAGGTAAAAAATAAAGAAATATTATAAATGATGAATAATATATGTTTTTACCTCGGTAGTAGGTCCTGTGGTGACTGGAGGAGGACTTGCTGTAAAGACATAATGAGAATTAACTCATTTATTTTTATTATAATGCTTATGTAATGTACAAATGTGACATCATTTGATAAATCAATGACAAATAACACATACAGCCCTTATTGCATACTTACGAATGCAGACATATTTTGGGCAGCAGGGGTCTGATGATGGGACTTCTTGAAGATATTCTCCATCAGCACATGAATCTACTTTGCAGACAACGTTGCGACATGCCTACATTGGAGCAGAATAAACATAATGTCATATAATATGATGTATAACATCTATAAGCTCAGAAAGACACATGTGTAGTCTTCATATGTGATGACCCATATTATTAATTTTACCTCTGTTGTTGTTAAAACTGGGCTTGTTGGTATCGGTGTCGGAGGAGGCCCAACTGGTGGAGTAACACCTGAAAAAAAAAATCATTAACATCATCAAACCTCTAGATACTTTAAGAGGTTGATTGGTTAAAATAAGCTATCACTGATCTCATAGATAATTTGTTGACTGGTGGTAGTCCAACTGCTCACTTGGGTTTTTTTTTGCCTTCCTCTGGATCAACATGTTAGGGCAGGTTAGGATAGGATATGGGTTGAACTTGATGGACTTAAAGTCTTCCTTCAACCTTAATAACTATGTTACTATGTTGCTCGGACGAAGAACTTTTATCTATGTTAGAATGAAGCAGCAGTGTGAATGTGCAGCCCGTAATTCATTCATTCTCCATAGGGTTTCCGAGCTGCAATTTACTTTTTTACATCAACCCCTTAGAGAATGAAAGTATCAATAGTCGGGCTTTGAACTCCGTGCCATTTTGCAAAGTGGAAAAAGCTTTCCAGTTCTGCTGATCCGTGTGGATCCCAGTGATCGAGCACCCAACAATCAGCAAGTCATCACCTGCAAATCGGTGATAACTTGTTTTCACCGGATGACCATTTTAAGTATTCCGATGTTTTTAAAGAAAAATTAGACACAAACTTACAATCTTCAATCTGAACACAACGATGAGTAACTTCATCAAAGACCATTTCTGGGGCACAAATTGGGTAGCAACCTTCAACCCTAAGTAAACAGCAAGTTTAACAGTGAGATATGATCTGATCATGCAAAAACTAGAGTATATTACTAGACAAATTGCATGGTTGTTGCTTATGGATGATTAAATAGGAACAAAATATAACTAATTGACCAACTAGGTCATTAGAAACCAAATCTCCTCATTCTTTAATTTTCCTTATAATTAAAATATTTTTATAAAAAATGGCAATTCAATATTTTAGTGCCAACATTTCATAAAAGAAGAGAAAACTTACTTGAGAGTCAATGTGCATTTTGTACCAAGAGGATCTTGACACGTTGTGATGCATGGGCTTCCACAAGCTCTGTATTTCCAGGTGCAGATAGAGAAAGAAGGCAAGCCAAAGCTTTCCTCTGAAAATTGATCATCAGTGTTACGGTCTCAGATTAAGGGAAATGGCATTCACAGACATTTGAGCTGTATATCTATTGGGTCTTACCGATCAGTTTGAAGTTCATCTGAAGCATATTTACTGTTTTCACTTTTGACATGACCAGTGCATCTCCATTGATGGAAAGATACCGTCCTCTTAAAGTATAAGATTCCAGAGCATTGTAGCCTGTCACCCAGCGGTCCGATCTCAAAATTAAAGTGGCTCTTTTTCGGAACTCTACACTTGGTTGCCACTTTCTCAGGCTTAAAGTTTCATCATCATTCTGCGCAATGAAATAGTTGGGGTGTTGTGCAGACTCCAAAGAGATCAGCTTTCTACCATCTACACCAAGAAGCAAAAAAGTATTTTAAGTTAGCTACCCAAGGTGTAAATTAAATTTTCTTTGTGACTATAAAACACTAAGGTTATGTGAAATTTATATTAAAAGTTTGACAATTAAAAAATTACGTACTCTGATGGTCTACATAAAGGCTTGGCGTCACCATGAAGCTTGCCTTCAAGTTTCCAGGAACATCAACATTTTCCAGAGACACTGCATTATTATCGTAATCAATCACTAAGGTCTTGCCATTCATCATTACAATGCGGTAAGGTCCTTCTCCACCATCTTAAGAAAAAAAAATATTTCCAATATTTATAAACATCAATTGAGATCATTTTAATTAAAAGTCAACCAGGTTTGATGTCCAAAAACAAAGCAGCTTGATCTTACCTCTGTTGTAATATTCACAAGGAGATGCTGAAACAAACAAAACAACGGACAATTTAAAAGATTAATTCAAATTTTGAAGGAACGTGAGAATAAAAAAATGTTGGAAGACAGACTTACGGCATGTGTCAGCGCTTCTCCAATCAATGGTGATTCCTTTGCGGCAACAAGCACGGGCATAAGCTGCCAGCGCAGTGCAGTAGCAAAGACAGCTTTCACCCTCTCTGCATGCTTCAGTCTCCTCAACACAAGCTACATAATAAGGATCCACATTCACCTTTGAGAAAAAACATAATCAGTATAAACACCAGATATTACTTTGTGCTTTAGATTATTTTATTCTTTACTCAAATTTTTTCTCCTCTAAAGTGAAGAAAATTTATCATTTGTGTTATTTACTGTACATGTCTATCTTGTCTCCGACATGTTTTCCTGCTGAATCTTCTTTAGTAATATTATAATTTCCCCCAAATATCTTGAAAATCTAACATTTGTACATGCAAAAATAGAAGTCAAGAACAAGTCTTACCACTGTATGGCACTCAGAAAATTCTTCACCCTTTAGCAGGCTGCATCTTGTCTCCACAAACTTCTTGTTGTTATCAGACGGAGGAGGTAGAGTTGACTGTTGGTCGGGACACTGTTCAAAAGTGGAAAAAGTGTAATTCAAACACATGTATGTATGTTTTTTTCTGAGAATATGTACAAAAGTGAATGGTCACCTACCACATCAGTCAGGAACTGAGAAGCATACTGAGCCATATTGCTAATGGCTAACTCAGAAGTAGTGGTTCCATCAGCATCACCGCACATTCCTTGAACCTTGCCCTTTAGCCAAACAAAAGAACTTGGTAAATATTCTTGAATACACTCCATAGCTTCCATGAAAGCTTTCACATTTAATTTTTTTTCTAGTTGCATCTACCATCTATTTTTTTAACTTTCCGTAGTACTGATGTACCTGTAATTGTGGTGCCAGTTGAATGATAGTATCTAGATGTTGGTCATAATACACAGCAAGACCTTCTAGGAAATGGACCACTTGATAAAATCCAGATCGGTAAGTTTTCAGTTGAGTCTTAGAGCCTAATTTATGTACCTGTTGATGAGAAACATCCAAAATATTACTTACTGAAGGAGTAATGTTAAGGTTAAGTCACATGTGGTCATCTTTGTAATACTGATTCTATTTAGATATGTCTCATGAAGAGACAAGCTAATCATGCTGAACTTCTGAACTAGATAGCGCTGTCTACGTCTTACCACTGTGGTATCAAATTCACTCAGGACTACGCTTGCTCCTCCAAAAACGATCTGGATAGTTTTCGTAAGCAGAGCGCTTCCCATGCCTTCATTTGGAGCATTTTGCATGACAACCCTGAAGATTGGAGTTTCACCTTCGCGAGACTAGAAGGTAAAATGCAAGAACAATTTATGTATTTGAACCCATAACTTCATCCTTTTATATAGGTACAGGACTCTTAGATGATCTTTAATGCTCCTACAATTTACAATAAGGGAGGACATTGTACCACATACATAAAACTCTTTAGGAAATTTTATTATCAGTCAATTTATGAATTTTTTTACAACTAACCTCAACTAGCACAATTGGACACTGTTTTGTGTCAAAAGACTTCCAGACGTTGTCAAAGAGGAAGAATTGAGATCCACCATAAGCATTACACACTTTGTTACATGGGTTATCTGTACATGAAAACTTGCCATTTTCACATGTGCTGTAATTACAACAAATATAAAATCATCAGTCATAATATTTTTAAATACTTAATTTAGCAATTTATTTTTTGTTTTTAATTATATTTACAGATTTTTTTATTTATTAAAACCAGCTACTTCAGTGACCATGAACAATAGAAATTATAAAAATATATATGGTGTGTTTTTCTTAAAATATTTGGAAATAACAATAGAGGTGAATAATATTTCTCATGTGCTTTAGACAAAATATTAATATCTATGGTGGCTTACCAAGTGTTACAGTCGTTTGCTAGTGTCGCTCCTGGGACATAAATCTCATCTCCATGGATACAAGGGCATTCATTCAATGCTACACAGTTTCCTTCACTGCTCCTCAGAAAACTAAAAAAAAATGCAAAAGTGAGCCTAGCACATTTGGCACATTTTCCACATCCTCTAATAGTGTTGAAGTGTCAGCAAATTATAAAAGTTTGTTCTAAGAAGTATATTTCCCAATATCTGTTTTTACTAATAATCTTACCTATTCTTATTTTTTCTGAAAGGGATTTAGTATCTGGACAACCCCTTTCTTCAAAAAAAACACCCACTAGTAGATAGCTTTTCAGCACAATTCTGGCAACTTAATCCCCAGCGATCAGTTGTTACTGCAGCAATGATCTACAGACAGCTGCATATTTTTTCTGCAGTGGCCACTACAGGAAAAATATGGTATTACATACCTACATTTCAAATTAATAGCAAATCGTGAAATGAATAGTCAAACTGACTCTTCCACAGCAGAAACTACTCCATGGAGTGGCTCCTCATTCTGTCTACTAGAGAGGCATCTCAAGCAATGAACCTTATCCTATGATGTACTTATACCTTAACAGAACATATATACAATGGTTGACCTTATAGGACAACACATTCATGAATATAATCTTAAGAATAAGTTTATTCATCCATTGTTCATGAGTCAATCACCATAGACTAATGTTTCACTCTTCTGTAAATATATAGACCTTCTAGTTTTATATTAATGGTATTATATTGGACACAACCTTTAAGGCACCCATACACATTAGACTAATCTCTGCCGAACTTGCCATTATCAACAGGTTCAGCCAACGCCCTAATGTCTACATGGGACTCAACTTTCCCCCAACAGATGATTTCGGGAAAAGCAAGGATGAAGAATGTCCAATTTTAGCCTGGTGATACTTTTGTTGTCTAAGAGATAAGCCACCGCCAGAGATGTCTGGCTGCTACTTTCTCAGAGAGAACACAAGAGCGTGCGGCAGAGTGAGTGCTCCCATGTATGGGAGAGTTGGGCGAGATAGGCACCAGCTAAATGATCTGCCAAATCATCTTTCATCAAAGAGCTATCTAAAGGGTATGGAGACTTAGGCCATTAACTTACCCAGATTTACAGACACATCCTGAAGTACACTTAAGGGAACATCCTGTGTCGAGTATAGCCAAGTTCATACAAGAGGGCTCACAAAGTTTTCCAGTGCTAAATTGACAATCAGCATATATTTCATTATCTTGGCACTGTTCCGGCTCTGTCAAAATAACGAAATTAAAAAGTAATCTCTGCTGATATCTGTTTTATAATGTGAGAGACGCCGTGACAAAATAAGGATTGTACGTATCTTACCAGGTGGAACTTCTTCTTTGTCACCGCATTGAGTTATTCTCTCACAAGGACTAAAACGCAAAACAAATAAGACATAAAAATTTCAAACAGTTTACTTTTCGAATGCAATAAGAATATTTCTGAGTGTAAAAGTGGTTGTAAAAAAAAATAAAGTTATCACCTAACTTTAAGTTATAAGTGATAACTTGTTAATCGTTGGGGTTCAGACTGATAGGACCCACCACACTGATTGGCAAAACAAGGTACTGTTAGAATGGAGCAGCAGTGCAGACGCTCAACCACTGTACCTTTCAAACCCTACGGGGTTGCAGAGTACGGTCAAAATAACCATCTCCAAGAGAATGAATGGAACACCAGTCGAATGTCTGATCTGCAACTGCATTTTGTAGCTGGTACAAGGATAAAAATTTCATGATCTACTGATAGTTGGGTTCCCAGTGGTTGGACACCAACCAATTTTTTTTTTTTTACTGGACAACTAATAGTAATCTTACAATCTAATACTAATGTTGCTATACTTCCATCCCAAATACTCATGTAACCATGAAAGAAAATATATTCCGTACCATGTTTGTCCATCGGATTGGGTAATATTCTCTCCTAATTTGTACAGACGGTTATTGCTGTAGCAAGGACAATAATCTCTGGAAGAAAGAAATATCTGAATTGTCAGAAGCTATAAAAAAAAAAGTTAATTAGTATGTAAGTATATAAACATGTATGGTATAGTTTCATCGATTTAGAAAAAAGTCCTGCCTATCATCATCAAGTTCTCATTGATCCAAATCATGGTCAAAAGCAAAATATTTGCTCAAAATGTTTTTTTTGACTATTTTTTAGAGTCTCCAGAATTAGGGATGATTTCAGACCCACTGAAGATATTTGGATTAGTTCCCTGAATCAAATGGTCAAACTACCCTTACAGAATGCTTTTGATAAAAAGTGGTCAATCAAGTCAATTGTTGAGTTCTGTTTACAAAAATTATTGTGCCACTGAGATAATTTGGAGGCAAAGTAGAAAAAGTGGGACTTCTCTAGAATCCAAAACATGACCACTTCTCGAATAAATGTCCTTACCCTTTTACACATTCATCCAGAGAGGCATCGTAGTAGAGGTTTGATGGGCAGATGCAAACTTCATTCAGTGGGATTGAAGATGTAATTTTCAGGAGTGTAGAAGTGTATTCAGCACAATCTTGTTGTGGTAATGAATCCTCCGTGATAACAACCATACTTTCTTTACAAACCGGACCTAAAAGTGGAAAAGAAAAGAGATGATCGGGTGCATTTTGTGTCCAAAGCTATTTACAGCTAGTAAATCACCATGCCCTTTTGGCATGTGGAGATAGAGAACTCAGTGCTGGTAAGGTCGTCCACAAGAGAGGAAGGTGAGGCAAACCTGAGCAGCCACTCTTATTTTTTTAATGGGTTCTGCTGTGGGCAAAAGCAGTTTTAAAGTAGCTTGAACCATAATCCCCCAAATGGCACATGCCTCTTCCAGGACATGGTGTACATTACTAAATAACTTAAGGTTTAGATACTTATAAAACACGTTGAAATGATTCTATACACAATACAATACAATAAAATAATAAATAATAATAAAAAAACAATAAAGAATAACTTACTGCAATCTGGAAATGAGGAACTAACTGGAACAAATATTCCTGCCCGGGCACAGCGATAAGCATAGTCTGCCAAAGCTGCACAAAGTCCTTCATTCTCATTGAGATAGTAGACATTGCTAGAACAAGAAATCTTGTAGGAGTGGGTGTCAATCAGAAGGGCACAGTCTTGAAAGAGGGAATTATCCAAGGCATCAGAGCAAACCCAATCCGCATCGGCTTTTTGACCTGATGGACAATAAAGAGAAATTGGTCAGCTATCACGCAACTGAGGATATGGCTAAACTCCTTACCATTAAAATCAAGTTCTCTCTGATCTTGAACAATATCAAAGGCCAAATATTTATCAAATAGAGAATGGATTCCAGACCCACCAAAGGTTGGATGGATATGTTCCCTGGATCAGATGACCAAACTACATTAATTGAAAGGTATGGGAGCTGAGCTTGGGATTTACATAGATTGTTCTCAATAAGAGAAACCAAATAATAATCCTGTAGAGATAATACCTTTATGGCTTGCCAAAATAAACAATGTTTAAAGATAATTTAGGTTTCTTCATAATTATTTTATTTTTGTTAGTCATTGAAAGGTACTGTATATCTACTAGAGATGGTGTGACTCGAAACGCAAGATCCAACCAAGCAGTCAAGTCAGTAATCAGTGACCGCTAAGCAGTAGTCCATTGAATCACCTCCTAGCTGCCAGCATCTACTGTTTGGCTAGTTTGCTTCTATTTAGGGTGTAAAGAGTCGATCCCTAAAGTTTCCAACGGTTTTCAAAACTTTAGGACACTTTTTTCAAATTCTAGATTTGAATACGTTTACCAATATCTTCGGGGTCTTTTTTATCTTCTGAACACTGATATTGTGTCTTCCAGGATTTGCTGAATAAGCTGGATACAGTCTCAGTCATATCATTCGAGCTCCTGCAACGCACAAAGAAAAAATAGATTTTTTTTAATTAAGTTCCCACGTATTCAAATATTATGTCCATATTAAATAAAAACTTCTTTATTATTTCAGTTCTCCCTTAGATTATCTATAATGCTTTTTTGACTTTTTGATTCATCATGTTCTTACACCATTTACTTCTCACTTCTCTCTTAACAGTATTACAGCTCTCAGTTATTAGTAAATAAAATACTACATTTAAAGGAAGCTAACTTTAAAGAGTACCTGTCACCGGGTCACAGGTGGCCAGTTTTTATAGGCTGAGCAGGGAGAGCCGTCGAGGAGCGGGGGCACCACTGCACAGGTTTTAGGGTGCCAACCTCTGCTGTCAGGTACTAACAGGGACTAACAGGCCAGTGTAGGGATAGGCACCTCCCTATGGTGATCATTCCTTGGGTTTGGTATGATGCAGTATTGTTAATAATTGGGATTTTTTGGTGTGTTAATTTTAACATTTGATAATAATAAAAATGGTTGATTTGACGATATTAGTAAGCCAGAATTACTATGACTGAAAACACCTCTATACACAGCTGAAAACCCAAGATACACCAATCATAATAGTCAATGTCACAGACGACCCTGCTCCCCTTCCCTTCACAATGAACTTTACACATGTTCATTAGCACTTCAATACAAAATACAGGGTTTGGGTCCAACCATTATAGCTATGTACATGTGTTGTTTCCTGAAACAACAGGAAGAAAGAGTGTAAAAAAAGCCCCAGTAGATGGTCTGAAAATTGTAAGCTTTCTTCTTTTTATTTTAAAATGTAAAATATAATATATAAAAATTGATATGATATGTAAAAAAAAATATTGTCAGAAATATTAGAAAAAAAATTAACCTGATTTTAACAATAGGTAATTTTCTGATATCTGCTTCTCTGTAAAGTTATCAATCTTGTCTCGGGATATGCTGAGCGAGCAGCAAAAGTAAAGATAGTCATATTTGAGGAGTATAAGAATTTAATAACTAGATACTGGGAAAAGACCGTACCTGTAGTCATCATTTCGATTGTCATTATAAGTACCACACAAGCCAGCAGTTTGGTTTTTGTAGCTCTGATCAAGGATAACATATAGGCGGTTACCAACCCAATCATACTGAATATTAAACAATGGGCATGCCACATCCAGGAAGACAGAAGAACTTTTTAAAACAGTAATGGTGTCTAGAAAAAAAAGATTTATATATTAACTTTGAAGCTGACGCAATGATAGTGATATTATGAAGCTTGATGCTTAAAAGACTCATAGAGCAAGGGAGCACTAAGGTCCTCCTATCCCTAAGACTGCAGGTGGTACTTTGCCCATACCTAAGATGGAATAAGGAAGATCTGCTGCTTGTCCTGATGACTGGATTGTCCCGTTGTATAGCAGTTTTATGCTGGCTTTATGTGGGATGTAGATATTCACAGATTTAATACAAGTTGCATCTGGGTTCTACAATAGAGGAGCAAAAAAGATTAAGAAAATAGGAATGCAATATAAAGACTGGGAATTGTCTGATTAATTCCCTGATGGTCATGGAATACCTACATAATTGTCATAGCCCAATTCAGAGCAGAGTTCATTGTCTAAGCTGATCATAAAGTTGGAGGTCTTGACCAAAACGTAATCACAATTACCAGGAGACTCATACAATGTCCCATCAAAAGTGCGAATCATCTGTAAACCAATCACTGAACAGACCCCTAAAATACAAAAATGTACAAAACATCACACAATGTACACATTTATATCACCTAGAGATGAGCGAATTTTCCAATATTAGGTTCAGGTTACTATCGCCGACGAATATTGTATTTGCAATATTCACCAAACATAGCCGAACGCCATTGAAGTCAATGGGAGAAGAGATGAGCCAATATGTTCGGAAATGATTATCAAACATATATTCGGCACGAATAGGGATCCAATATAGTATGAATATGGCAAATTTGGATTCAGTGATCGGTTTCGGAACATATTCGCTCAACTCTAAATCACAAACGAACAATACATTGAGTAACTATGTAAAATACAGAATCCACGATCACAAATATAGATACACTGAACCTATGAAATATCTGCTTGCAGCAATGTAGGAGTTGCAGGCTCCGCTAGTGCTGGCACTTAGTAAGAACACAAAATGAGTCTACTGGATTATATAGTGTTCAAGTATATATTCAAAGGTATATTCTTCACAATTAAATATATTAACAATTATTATGAGTAAATAATAAAATTACCTGGGCAGTTCATATTTTTCACACAGGTCAGAGAACCATCATCGCATGTACTAAAAAATTAAACCATTTTGTAGGTTATTATGAGTAAGGTTGAACATAATAACATTTCTATGAATCATAGAACAATAATTGATATCTTTATTAACCCAAAATAGTCAATGATACATTGTGCTTCATTTATCAAAACTGTAAGCACTAATTGGAAATTAAAGTGAATCTGTCACAAGGTTTTATCCACCTAATAATAACATAGCAAAATATGGAACGAGATTTCAGCAATATATCACTTACTGAGCTGCTTGCTATAGTTTTGATATTATCCCTGTTTTATCAGCATGAGATCATAACTGGAGGAGTGATAATGCTGCTGTCATGTAGTCATCCATATTTATGAGCTCTGTATAACACCACCCCTTCCACTGATTGGCTGCTTTCTGTCTATGCAGAGCATAGACAGAAAGCAGCCAATCAGTGGCATGGGTGGGGTTATGTACAGCACAGGCTTCCAAGAACTGGTCGATCTGCAGCAGATAAAACAGGGATTTTATCAAATCCCTGTTTTCAACCCAGTAAGTGAGACATCGCTAGAAACAGTGTCTCTGTCAGTACATCATGTTGCTCGCAGGTAGCATAAACCTAGTGACAGCGTCCTTTAACTTTCATTTCTTAAAGCGGGCCTATCACTTGCTAATCAAAGCTTGGCTTTAATACCTTGTAAAAATCCCCAATCTTCCCTGATTCTGCAGCTCTATTCCATTTTGCTCTACATCGCTCCATTGCAGAGATATTCACATTTGTGGATTTTGAACCAAGTATGTGAAACTGCTGCATGTAGAGCAACTGGATGTATCTTCAGAGTCTTCTCTGTGGTTGTGCGCTTTCCTAGAAGCTGCCAATCACAGCTTGGAATTGTCTCAGATTGCTAGATCTGCTGCCAAATTCTATATGGATGGGTAAAAGCCCTTACGCCAAAAAATGCTCAGTTGGTCGGCAGGCAGAGATTTCACATACTACTATATTAGCAACAAATGTGACTAATATATGTGTAATGCAGTGACACAGTGCAAAATTGAAAAGAGTGGTAGAATAAGGGAAGCTCAGCGATGTTTACAAGGTATAGTATTCAGCCAAATTTTTTCAATCAAGTGAAAGGTCCTCCTTAAACTGTTCATCCGCTAACACGTGCCCCTAACAGCAGTGGGTGGAATCTCGATCCACCCATGGCTGTTAACATGTTAAATTCCGCTGTCAATCTCTGACAGCGACGTTTAAATGCTCTCACTAGAAGCGCGTCACAAATTCCGTGTCACGTGACCACTGGTCGCTGATGGGTCGGCATGACAACTTGGGGTCTACAGGAGACCCCTGAAGTTGTCATAGCCAGATGGCTATGAGCGCCACCCAGTGGTCTGCACTCATATCACGTGATAATTTTTAGCTACACACAGCAGGGCTAAAGCCTTGCTATGTGTAGCACAGGCGATTGGATGATAACAGCTTCTAGTCTCCCATGGAGAATGCTTTTAAAAATATTTAAAAAATTAAAAAAATATAAAGTTAAATCACCCCCCATTTGCTTCATTCAAAATAAAACAAAAAAAATGCATCTATCAAGATATAAAAAGAATTAATCTAATCGGTAAATGGCGTAATGAGAAAAAAAAGCAAAACGGCAGAAATAAGTTTTTTTGGTCACGATCAAAACATACTATCTATACCTATAAAGGTATCAATTGGAACGTCAGCTTGCCGCGCAAAAAATAAGCCCTTAATCAGCCCCAGATCCTGAAAAATGGAGAACGCTATGGGTCTCGGAAAATGACGCAATTTTTATTTTTTTTTAACAAAACTTTGGATGTTTTTTACCACTTAAATAATAAAGAACCAAGACATATTTGATGTCTATGAACTCATAATGGAAAATCACAGTGGCAGGTCAGTTTTAGCATTTGGTGAACATGGTAAAAAAAAAACTCCAAAAAGTAATTGTGGAATTGCACTTTTTTTGCAATTTCACCGCACTTGGAATTTTTTTTCCCATTTTCTAGTAAACTGTATGGTAAAACCAATGTCGTCGTTGAAAAGTACAACTCATCCCACAAAAAACAAGTCCTCATATGGCTGTATTGATGGAAAAATAAAAAAGTTATGGCTCTGGCAAGAAGGTGAGCAAAAAACAGAAATGCAAAAACGGAAAAAAGCACGGGGGTGAAGGGGTTAAGGGAACAATGCAAGGAAAAAATGAATATATAGTATTGTGATTTGTGCAGGAGCTTGGGGTTCTGAGTATATAGATATAAGAAAAAATGAGAATGTAACATACCATGTACTACAGGCAAGTTCTACAGTTTGTCCATGAAGCACAAATTGTGTGTTGAATGTGCAAGATTTTCCATTTGATGGAGGTGATTCAGTAACAAGTACAGGCTGCTCTGGCTCTTCGGGTATCTCAGGCGGGACTGGTGCCTCAGGTTCAGGGGTGTTCACTGGTACCTCAGGTTGGACTGGTGCCTCAGGTTCAGGGGTAGCCACTGGTGTCTCAGGTTGGACTGGTGCCTCAGGTTCAGGGGTGTTCACTGGTACCTCAGGCTCCTCAGGTAGATTTGGTGTTACTGGTCCTTCAAATTAGAAAATGAGAATTATGAGGACAACTTTGTTCCTTGTTTGATTGTAGCTTGGGGTACTTCACAATACTAGTCGTCATTACAATAAGAACACAAAGTTAACAACGAGAATGTATTTCAATTAGATAAGCACAGGAAGGATAGATAAATAAACATATAAATAAAATGCATTCAAATGTTAAAATTTCTGGGCAGAACATGCTGAATTGATTTGTTGCGGAGTTATTTGCACCATCCCATTTAGGAAATGTATATCATAGATATCTCTGTGTGTTTTCTTGTGGTCCTAGGTGAGACAGGATGGACATTGTGTACCATGCTATTCCCTGTCCCTACATTGGATTAGAGAGATTCGGGGAGTGTTCTGAGCGGTGTACATCCTACTACTACCTAACAAGTAGGGTTGTTACAGTGCCTACTGTAGATGTCAAAAGAGGTTAAAGTCATGGAGTTAGCAGAAAATGCAAAGTGCTGTGATGAAGTATGCCAACGCAAGTGGGTGACGAGGGATGGCTACAAAAAGTCACTAGCAGTAGCCAGAGAAAAGATTCTGGCAGAACGAAGAGAAGAGGTAAAGGCAGCTGGATTCCTGTGCAATCTTATTAATAACAGCATGTGATTCTTAAAGTATTTGGCCAAACAGCAATCAACCATTTCTGTACCGAACCCTGATGGACCTCATGCCCAGATTTACAAGACTTAGAGAGACTGACCAGAGAATGGTTCCAGCATTTTGCTGAGGAGAATGTTAAGACACCTCAAAAAGGAGAAAAATTTGCTGCCCTTTATCTGTACTTCACTTAGCAGCGCCAAGAGACTGAACCTATATTGCGTTACCAGCAAGATTCTCTGCCTTAAAATGAGTTAACGCATTTACCAATTTATAATAGTCATGCCCAGTCTGACCATTAACAGGGGCATGAAAGTTTCCAAAATGTATTCTAATGTGATTGTCGTTTCTTAATTCCTAGCTTTTTCTACACGGATCATAAATTCTGAAATTGACATTAGTTAGACACAATATCCATAAAGCTCAAGAACTAACTCTCTACTGATTGTGTCAACCTTTCTCTATTACCTTGAAATAACAATTGTGCAGTCTGAGGGATGATCACCGGCTCTATTGTGAATTCTGGATTATAAGTGGGAGCAGTCCCAAAGTCCAAGTCTATGTCTTCAAATGATGACTTTTCATTGCCTTCTTTTAAAGGTAAATTAAAATAGATTCAAGGGTGAAAATATATTTTTCCATGCTAATCATAATGAAAGTTGTTTGGATACATCAAATCCGCAAATCTTATCTACAGTAATAATAAAATGTGATAACAGCAAGAGGTTGATTTTGAACCTCTCTAATGTTCTCATAAGAAAGTTCACGGTTTCCAAACTTTTATCTTTGTCCTTGTCTTACCAAAGTCACCCTGACTTTGACCATTACTTATACATAGTAAAATATTGTTTAATGAATATGAAGTGCAGTAAGAGAAGGTTAGTGGTTGTAATAGATGCATTGTATGTCATAGAGGTCAGGAGATAGGGGCAGAACAGTTGAGGAAGATATAGGCAGGGAGAACACCCAAGAAGATACCATTGATGATAAATAATTGAGCTAGTCTTTATCCCTATGATTGTATGGTAGCACTCTCCTCATCACTAGCTCATCTCAACTCAATTAAACTAAAAAAAAAGCAACAATACTGTATTAGCTTCCTCTCTAGTACATCTGTCGGTCCTTAAAGTCTAGCGTCTTGCGTGATAGCCATCAGATGGACAGTTGTTCAATTAATTGCAGATAAAAATGGTTGTCCAAAACCAGAAAATCATGGTTTCTTCTACAGACAGAACCTGTCTATAGTATGAGTTTTATTACAGCTCAACCTCTTTCACATAAATGGAGCTGAGTTACGATACCAGACACAATCTTTAGACAAGTGTGGTGCTTTTTTGGAATACAGCAGACATGTTTTTCTAATCCTGGACAACCCCTTTAGAGGGGCACTCTAATTTCAATCATTATTGACATATACAAAATAAATGTCATAAGTTTCTGAGAGATATTGATAGTAATAGTGGCTGACCCGGCAGCTACTATGGGACCCTTAGATTGGGGGTGCCCAGTTCCGGTGCCATTTTCTCTTCTGCCTTGCACATGTGGCACGTCATACTGAGTTAGAGGATATTGTTGGGGCATCAAACTGTGTTGGGGACATCATACTGTATTAAGGGTACTGTGGGGAAATTATACTGTGTGTGTGGAAGAATGTACAGTGGTGGTAAATTATGGGAAGAGGCATCTTAACGTAGAGGCAGCATACAGTGTGTGGGGCGGGGGAGCATTTTTATTGGCATCATACTATGGCAGATATACTATTTTTGTGTGCATACTGCAATACATGTCCATCTCACTGTCTTTAAAACTTTGGAAGTATGCCCTTCGTTGACTTTGTCTTTTCATTCTAACCCTAATTAATATTTTTTTGGGATGGGGGCCCAATTCAGACCTTTGGTATGGTGCCATATGATTTCTATGTACAACCTTGCCAGTGGGTGAATAAAACACTCTCTCATCCTGTAAAAGGAGAGCTCACAATGCAGCCCTTTTCATTCACTAATACAGAAGTTGGGAAAAAAACTGTCTTTCAAAGACATTTTTTTCCACATAATATCTGAAATGGAAATAGTGCTTTAACTAAAATGCTCATAGGACCATGAACCCACATATTAAATGATGTCCCACCCACCTCAATGCAAGTTAGGTGACAGCTTACTTTACCTTCTTTCTTCATCTTAGGATATCATAACAATATTCAGGTAGCAAATAGTATAATGACACAATACCTTCGTGCTCCTCAGAGTTGTTTTCTTCTGATGATTCTGAGCTTCTTCCCTTTCCGTGTTGTCCTCCATGTTTATGGATAAAGTTACCTCCAAATTTTAAATGTCCTGTATAAATTCAACAATAATGAAGTTGGAATATAAAAATAAAAAGTTATTGCTTAACTTAAATATATAAGTAAAAAAATAGCCAGCAAATTTACCATGAAGAAGTGAAAGTTAATTTTTTTACCTAGTTGCAGTAATATTTCTCATACAATATCTGGGGTTATGGATCCCTCAATCCCTCATATTTTATCTCTGTTAAAGTCACTTTGTATTGTGATAGGTATGGAAATGGATGTTACCTCACCCTACCACATATCTCCATGATTGTCTAAAACCCGTTCCATAGACTTTGCTGATGTCTAGAATTACAGCTCAGCACAGTTTCTTCTGATAGTGTCCTTCGCTAGTGCCTACACATGCACATGCATGCACGCTAGAGATAAGTGAAACTGAATTTGGCAGATACACTAGTATTTGGCTGGGGAATTTATTCAATGTGATTCAAATGTGCCCAATTGGCGTCAAAAAGGTTGTTTATTATGCTCCAAGGCAGGGGTGGACACATATCATTGGTGCAAACTATGCAGTCACACAGTGGCCCAAGAAGAAAGTTGGGCCACTGCTGCCTCCAAAGCAGATGGAATTATGCATTATAATGAGATATTGAACTTCAAAGGGCTCATAAATTGTTCTTGCACAGGGGTCTCTTCAGTCTGTTTTCACTCCTGTTTTGAGGCTTCCTAACCACAAAGCATAATAAACCAATGAGTCACGAAGGAGGTTAAAAATACAATGAAATGTACTCACTTTGTTCCTCACCTGTCCTTGCCACCATAACCCCCCGACAGTCCTCTGTTGGCTTTGTAAGGTTCAGTCTCCAATTTTGCATTCAGTCTCCCGTTCACTCTTCTTGATCACATGGGGAAATGCACATTATGACATCATGACATCAAAACGTGCATGGAATCATAGGGGTGCACCACAAAAGAGTGAAGAGGAGATCAGAGCCAGAGTGGGTGCCTAAATAAACCAACAGAGGACCAGTGTGGAACTATGGAGGCAGTTACACATGTAGGGTGACTTGAGTATGATATACAGCTCTGTCAAAAATTAAGAGACCACCACATCAAAACCCTGTCATGGGCAGCCCATTCTCGAGACCTGAACCCCATTAAAAACCTCTGTAATGTAATCAAGAGGAAGATGGATAGTCACAAGCCATCAAACAAAGAAGAACTGCTTAACTTGTTGCGCCAGGAGCAGTGTGAAAGACTGGTGTCAAGCATGCCAAGACGCATGAAAGCTGTTTTTAAAAATCACGGTTATTCCACAAAATATTGATTTCTGAACTCTTCCTCAGTTAAAACATTAGTATTGTTGTTTCTAAATGATTATGAACTTGTTTTCTTTGCATTATTTCAGGTCTGTAAGCACAGTTTTTTTTATTTTGACCATTTTTCTTTGTCAGAAAAAAAATACTAATTTTTTTGCATGGAAATTCGGAGACATGGGGTCAGAAGTTTATAGACTGAAAGAACAATTTACATTTTACTCAAAAATATACCTATAAAGAGAAAAATCAGACAAACTGAACGTTTGAAAGTGGTCTCTTAGTTTTTGCCAGAACTGTATTATTGTTTTTAACTCCTTCACAGCACATTTGAATCCAGCAAAACAGCTGTCAGCTGGATACTGTTTTGTCAAGTTTACACAAATCGAATTCCCAAAAAATTGGATTTGTCAGAATTTGATAATTTTAGGAATTTCTAAAATATTTTCAATAGTTTACAATCAAATTGATCATCCTCAATTGACACATATGATTACCCTTGCTTTCTTCAGAACTGTGTTCTTCAGATGATCCATTGTTTTTTCCCTTTATGTTAATATCAATCTTTCCATTTTGCTTTATGCTTCCATGTCCATGACCAAATTTACCTCCAAACTTGATTCCTATAAAAATGTAATGTTAAAATAGTGAATCTAAATGTAAAATATAGAAACAAAAACTACAAGTAGGTAAGTAATGTATTCAGCTGGATTGGATGCTGTGAGGAAGGAGCAGCCACCATCTTGGATATTGGCCTGCTCCAGCCTCCATTTTGTCTGTTCACAGAGCCACAGGCTGCTAACTGCACCTGGCCTCATGGCCTGTGGGCATATTCAATACAATAGGGGTTGGCCTCCACTGTGAATGAAAAGATCTATTAGTATGCTGAGTAGATTCGACTCAAGACAGGATTTACTGCTCAATATGAATTGGCAGGCCTGTTAATATGCTAAGTAGGCCAGGTCAGAACAGTACTTCAAATCTAGAGGCTTCAATTAGATTATACCTGCCAGCTAGACACTGAAAACACATCCATTGTATGTTTCCAGACACGAATGGCTCCATTCTAGGATTATGAATTATGAGCATATCTTTGTAGGTACATTCTCATAAAAATATCTGTGTGACCCGGCAGACCTCGGGCATTTGACGTTGCAACTCCCGAGTCGGTGATGGCTCAGGGGTCTGAGATATAGAGATTGGCCCTACAACGAGACCCAATCAAGCCAGGTTTGATATCCATGCGACAGGCAAAACATACTGCATCCGCTGGTACCTCTCGTGTCCTGATCCGATCGTCCTGGAGAAAGTTAACCCCTTTTTTAGATATTGGGAATAAATTCTGCAGGGAGCTAAGGGTGGAGATTATCATCCCACTCTCGGACACCGAGAGGAGGGACCTAGCAGGTTTAAGAACTGTGAGCTATGGGCAGACTAGATCCATTCTCACAGAAGCCAAGAAGCAACAAGGGACAGATCTGCCAAGGGAGCAGTGGCACACGTTTTGGGGGACTGTCCAGCAACTAAGACTTTCACCTGTGGATCGCAGAGCTCCCTGCCTCCACATGTCCCTACAACCTGGTAATATTGACCTCTAGCTAATACCTCTAAGCCTTGTATATTATTGTTGTATTTTACTCTGACTGCAAATCCATTGTAATTCCATTGTATAGCTTACTGTATATTTCTGTAATTATCTAGTGCGCCCTTAAGGCAATTAAACCATAAAATTAATCTTGGGCTGATGCTTTTACTCTGATCACGAATCTTAGAATACCCAGTGGGTAACAGGACACCCTCCCGGCGGCCATTTGCTCTAGGTGCAGTTCCCTTACTGGCCTGAGAGACAAAGGGGGTGCCGGAGAGCTGTGCCTGTGGAGTTACATCACATTGGTGACGTGGGAGGACGGGGGTTGTCCTTCACAGATGCCTTAGGAAGCTAGCGGAGTATTGGTTGGGAGATGAGGTGGCAAGAGCAGATGTGGGGCGAGGGGAGTTTAATATTTCATTGTTTTTAAAACCCTTCACGTCCATACAAATGCAGTGGGTGGTAACCATCTAGCAGGCATTTTGCTGGGTTAACACAAATCAAATTTTTAGAAATTTGGATTTGTCAAAATTTGTTAAGTTTGGGAAATTCTACATGAGTTTAATTAGTTTAGAATCAATTTGTTCATACAAAATCTGCAATAATATGATTACCCTTGTTTCCATCAGAACTGTTTTCTTCAGATGATCCCTTGTTTCCACCATTTATGTTAATATCTATCCTTACATGTTCCCCTACGCTTCCATGTCCATGGCCAAATTTACTGCCAAACTAGATTTCTATACGAATGTAACAATAAATTAATAAATCTAAATATAGGACATAGAAACCAAAACCATAACTAAGTATTAATATTTTATTGTTTTTAAATCCCTTCACAGTCTGTGTGAATCCAGCAAATGGTAGCCATCTGGCAGCCATTTTTTCCTGAGTTCACACAAATTGAAATACACAGAATTCAGATTTGTTAGGATTTGCGAATTTTTGGAATTTCTAAACAAATTTCATTAGTTTAGAATCAATTTGCTCATCCTTAATTCACACATATGAATTTACCTCCAAATTTGATTTCTATAGGAATGTAATTTTAAAATAGTGAATCTAAATCTAAAATATAGAAACAAAAGTAACATAATTACCCTTGTTTTCTTCAGAACTTTTTTCTTCAGATGATCCCTTGTTTCCTCCCTTAATGTTAATATCAGTCTTTCCATGTTCCTCCACGCTTCCATGTCCATGGCCAAATTGACCGCCAAACTTGATTCCTATACGAATGTAACAACAAATTCATAAATCGAAATATAGGACATAGAGACCAAAATCACAGCTAAGTAGTAATATGTAATTTATTTTAAATCCCTTCACAGTCTGTATGAATCCAGCAAATAGTAGCCACCTGACAGCCATTTTTTTTGGTTCACACAAATTGAAATACCCAGAATTCAAATTTGCAAATTTTTGGAATTTCTAAATGAATGTAATTAGTTTAGAATCAATTTGCTCATCTTTAAATCACACATATGAATTTACCTCCAAACTTGATTTCTATAAAAATTATATTAAGGACTATCCACAATTTGTAATATTTATAGAAACAAAAGTAATATATATTATTTCTTCATATGATCCCTTGTTTCATCCCTTTATTCTAATATCAATCTTTCCATTTTGCTCTATGGCCAAATTTACCTCCAAACTTGATTTCTATATGAATGTAACAATCAATTAGTGAATCTAAAAATAAGACATAGAAACCAAAACTACAACTAAGTAGTTGTATTCAACCCTGATATTGTGAATATTGTGACCATGAAAAAGTCACAACAGGTATTATACCAGTACTCATTTATTGGCATAACTTCAAACTACTGCTTTCCTCCATCGTACACACTATAGTATAAAACCACCCCCCAAGATGGTGTCATTGCCAAGTATAAAGCATCAGCGGGTATGTGGAACAGATCCAGCTTCAGCAGGTAAAATAGCAACATCTTTATTGGAGCCATTAAAAACAAGACATTTGCTGCGACAAAAATAGCAGGTATGATCGGAGTGAGGAAGGTACCAAGAAGAGGAACTGAAAGCGTTTCGAACACTCAGTGTGTTCTTAGGCTCAGTTATTTTGTTGGAGCAAATGCTTTGTGGCTCCAATAAAGATGCTGTAATTTTACCTACTGAAGCTGGATCTTTTCCACATACACACACCTTGCCTCTATGTCCGTCAGAGACATGGCCTCGTGCTTCATCCCATGAAATCTAACTAAGGGTGAGATGAAAAAACTTCACTTTGGTTTATAAAACTTCAGCAGTGTCTTCTCTGAAGTGAAAGGACGCAGGTGATATTATTCACACTGTGTACTGTCCTGGATGAAGAGTAGCCACAGTTCCAGTAAAGATGGATAAAAATGAAGAAATGTAGACCCTATTGAGTCCACTGTTCAAAAATGTTATAAGCCTCTAAAGTAATGATTTCCAACAAGTGTCTTTACAGCTATTTAAACATACAATTCCAAGCAAGCCATAGGCAGTCAGGGAATGCTAATAATTGCAATGTCTTAACAGCTGGAAAGCCATCTATTGTAGAACACATTTTTAATCCCTTCATGACACGGCCATTTTCCATTTTTGCGTTTTCGTATTTTCCTCTCATTTTTCTCAGAGCCATAACTTTTTTTTTCTGTCCACATAGACATGTGTTTTTATGCAGGACTAATTGTACTTTTGACAGACACCACTCATTTTACCACACAGTGCACTGGAAAACAGGAAAAAAAATTCCAAGGGGGGAGAAATTGTATAAAAAAACAATTCGGACAATGTAAGGTGTACATTTTGTGATGGAAATGAACTCGGAACATTATTCTGTTCAACAGTTCAATTATGTTGACACCAAACATGTCCAGTTTTTTATTATTTTAGTGGGAAAAAAAATAAGAAGTTTGAAAAGTTTAAAAAAAATTTGGGGAGTTGTTTTTCCATTTTCTGAGACCCGTAATGTTTTTAACGTTTTCATTTTTTTATTGATGGAGCTGTGTAATGGCTTATTTTTTGCAGGGCGATAAGTCGATTTTATTGATAAAATTTTGAATAGATATGATGTTTTAATTTTTTTTGTGATATTGCAGCGACCAAAAAACTTAATTTTGTCCTTGTTGAATTTTTTTTAGTTTACAGTGTTTACAGATTAATTATTTTTATAATTTGATAGACTGGACTTTTTCGAACTTGGCGATACCACATATGGGTATTTGTTATGATTTGGTAGCTGAGGAGTGCAGGTAAAAA
>VIAB01003721.1:11167-26113 GCA_009801035.1 Oophaga pumilio
AACTTCCATGCACTGGGCCTGAATGTAGTATTACCACTTGGATTAAAGACTGTTCCAGTTATCAGGCAGCTGCCAACTCAGTTTCTCAATTATGACATGTAACCAATTTGCCCCGTGCCTATGTACTACTTTATTATTTATATGTTTGTGCTTTCATTAAAGAGAACCTTTCATCAAATTTTTCATGTTAAGCTAGTCACATGATGTAATAGTGTCTTCAGAGCAGAATAAAACATTTTTTTTATTTCACCTCCACAGTAGTGTGGACTTATTAAATACAATAAATAGCTCCACAGGTTTGGCTGCTTACTAGATCTTCAGTGCTCATTTAGGCTGCACAGTCAGGCTGGCAGGACTTGAGGACTCTGGCCATGTGACCCTGATGACATCATCACAGTTCCTTCTGCACTTCTATGTTGCAGCCTGGCTATGATTGGTCAGTGTCATACAGGAGGCAGAACTACAAACTCCCAGTGAAAACTATAAAATTATGCAAACTTTGACAAAAATTAACTTAATAGGTGGCAAATATTTGATTGTCAACATCTCCGCAACGGATAAACAAAATAAAAAAAAGAAAATCATCCCACTTTGAAGCCACTATTACATAGTGTGTCTAGTTCAACACAAAAAAAAATTTGGTGAAATGTCCCGAGTATTGTCCCAAAGTAAAAATATACCTTTAAGTTTCTTAAGCTCATCTCCAAGACAACGTGACTCCTCTTGGATCCGCTCTTCCACACTCTTCTTACCCATGCCAAAATTTCTCATTGTGGTGAGGGAAAATCGTCGGAGTTGCTTCCAGCGCTCACCATTACTGAGAATAACTCCTGAAGACCAAAATTATGTATCATGTTACAATACATTTGATCAGTCTTGCGTATAATGATGTCCACCAATGGATGAACAGAACATGAAGCCAACTACTTTTTATTTTCCAGTCAAGAGATTTATACACCCCTAACTGAGGGCAGCTAAGGATGTTTGGTACTTACCATAGCCCTTAAAGAGAAAGTCTGCTGATGGAATTTTTGCCCTGTTGCTGAAGACATCGGCTCTGTCCACAAGAGCTTCCTTCACTGCATCATATCCATGCAGCACAACAACTGTTTTTGACCCAAGATGGACAGTGAAAATATCTCCATAAACTTTTCCAAGCTATGGGAGTATTAACACACAAAGATGTAATTAGAGAAATTAGGGCCATATTAAATATTAATAAAGCATGGCTGTTTTTTATTGACACATTGCTATTCCTGTCCTTGTGTTGTGACTGGTATTGCAGCTCAGATCTTTTTAGCTGCAGCACCACATGACGAGTGGACAGGCGTGGTACTGGTTTTGGAATAAGAAGCCATGCTTTCCCAATACAATACAGTTTTTTAAGAAATATACACATATAAAAAAGGCTTTAAATGGGTTTTGTCATCTCAGTATATGATGGCATATGGCTGTGTTGTTGTCATTAATTAAAGGTGCTGCTGTGAGTTTTAGACTGATGGTCTTTCCTTTGGATAGGTCACCAATAGCTGATCAGTCGGGACGTGCCCGGCTGTGAGTGTGCAGCCTCCTATTGATTAGTGAGCAAATGTGCAATACTTGGCCCTGACTACTTTACGGAGCTGTGCTGCATAGCAGAGGAGTACTTCTGGCCTCCACCATCACAGGGAAGAGCTGATCGGCAGGAGTCTGTCGAGCGGCACATTCCCACTGATCAGATATTGGTGACCTATCCTAAGGTAAGACCATCAATATAAAAGTCTTTGACAACCCCTTTACTGATCACTTGGGTTCTAAACTATGGAACCCTGACTGATCCTGGGAAAAAAGGTCTTTATTGTCGCATCCCCTTCATCACTATGCATTCTACAGTTTTTCCTCTGCACAGCGGGTTTTAGGACATCTAAGGCAGAGTGGCATTTTTCAAGTAAATGGTGGCAATGTTAGTTTCCAGGTGATTAGGGGTGCTGTTGTGATAGGTAAAAGAAAAAAAAAAGTACAATTTGGGCTGACCCTTCTATAGAAAGAGAATCCATGGTCTAATGAGCTAGATGATGCACTGGGCATTTATGATTAAGAACCCATGGACTAAGGTTTGAAACGTGTTACACACTATATATGTGTATTTTTTGTCATTTTTTACAGTTTGGATTTTTAAATATATCTAATAAATGGCAATTTTTTATTGAACCTTGGGATGGGTGCTGGATACATCTTTTCTACTTTCTCTAGGATTGCTATTGTGTAGGGAAAAATTGTAAAGGGACGATCACTAAAGGGTTATTCCCAACATTGAAGTTACCAACTATACCCAGGCTGGGACTCCTGGGACCTCCAACATTCCTGAGATCAAGGTTCTAAAATAACCAGCACATTTCAGAACTAGTTCCGATCGTAACCGTTACAGGTCTGACTTTATAACACAGCTGGGATCCACTGTGTATAGAGCAGGCTCAGCTGCTGAGCTCGCTCACTAAAAAGCCTTTACACATCTGCTGTACATGTACTATGACTGTCACTATGGTGTCCAGCAAATTATACATTATTTTTGTCTAGTCCAGGGTCTGATGGAGTGGTGCATGACGGATCCTTTTGTTTTGTTTTTTTAATTCCTCAATCATATTACACTCCATCTGGTCCTGAAAGAGGCATAATACAATGTTTTAGTTTTGCCTTGAGTGCTCCTTTAATTAGTCATCAGAGCTGATCTAAAAGTATCACCTTATCCTGTTCCAGCAGCCACTTTGGTTGTACTGCAAGCCTCCAACCTGTTGAATCCCTGGCACATCTACATATTAGTAGGGCCCAAGTTACACATGCCTTGCACAGCATCGTAAAGACGTCACATGGCATGTTAATCCGAGGAGTCACAGGAGATGTTGTAGGTAGTAGAAGGTTTGCAGTGCTCTGTGACTATGTTCTAACGACTTGGCCGCTGGACCAGCTCACTGTGAATATTTTTGTCCAACTTTGTAAACCACAGTTTAGGTGTTTCTTATCCGATAGGGCATTAATTTACAACTGCTATAACAATATTAAGGTACTGTTTGCAAACGCTAAGAAATGAGTTCAAATTGGTTCTTCTTGGTCTCACCTTCTTGAATGACATGTGCAGCTCTTTCATGTTTAACTGTAGAATGTTTCCTAGAAGAGGGAGAGGAGTTGGTCCAGGAGGCATCTTTTTCCCCTTACCATTCTTTGCCCACATAAGAAAAATGAGACACGTGACACAGAAAACCAAGATTAGGGTCCCGACTCCTGCAAAGTCCATGGTCATGGAGAAGTTTCACCAGTGCAACTGCAATTTTGAAAGAATGTAATCAACCATAGCTCACATTCCAATTGTTGGATTGGGGAGATGATATGTAACCATTATATACAAAAGCATATAATGATAAAATAAGTAAGAGCTAAGCTGGACACAGGATGATGCTGCCAGAAAGAGTGGGTGCATGAAGCAGATGCGATAGAGCGGTGGGAGTGCTTGATGCAAGAATACTTAATGAGGCAAAGGTGGGAACTCCTAGATGCAAGTATCCTGCCTTGGTGTGATTTCTTTGATGAAACTTTGGCTGTCAACATACTGGCAATGGGGGCTCTTGGTGTCACTATAATGTGGAGGAATATTTATTATTGGAGTAGTTCAATCTCAATTTTAACATTCAATTCACATGAATGTACACTACTAGGTTTACAATATATCATGGGAAAGGATAAGAAGGGAGAAGAGTAGTGTGAAAAAAAATATAACTGTTATTAATATTATATAATAACATGTATTGGCTAAATATTTATTAAATATTTACTCCATTGGTAGCAATACCTAGTCACTTTCGTGATTGCAGGCACTCTTTGTGTTGTTAGTGTCACCTTTTACCCCCTTTTTTGTCTCAATAAATATAATGTTTTACCCTTCACGGTTATTGTCCTTTCATCTTTTTTGGCCTTTTGTTCGGTTATTCCTACTTTTTAACCCCTCATATTTTTGTAAATATTTTGATTCTATCTTTTCATGGAACAGCACTGAAGATATGACGCTTTGATACAACGTAAAGTAGTCCGTGTACAGCTCATATAAGTGTGTAAATTTGGTGTGTCTGCTAAATAACTCAACACACTGCCGTTAATGACTAAACCTCTGGCAACAAAAGGGAGTACACTCCTAAGTAACAATGGCCAAATTGTGTCCAAAGTGTGAATATTTTTTGCGGGTGCCATTAATTTCACCCTTAACTCTCTTGGGCATGGACCTCACTAGAGGTTCATAGGCTGACACTTGAATACTCTTCCGCTCCTCCATGATGAAATATCCGAGCTGGTGGATGTCTTCGTTTGAGGATGCCCCACAGATACTCAATAGAGTTTAGGCCTGGAGACATGATTGGTCAGTCCAGAACCTTTGCCCTCAGTTGCTTTAGCAAGGCAGTGGTGGTCTTGAAGTTGAGTTTGGGGTCATTATCATGTTGGAATTCTTTCCTGCGGCCCAGTCTCCGAAGTGAGAGGGCCATGGTCTGCTTCAATATGTCACAGTACATATTGGTATTCATGGTTCCTCCAATGAACTGTAGTTCACTACAGTCGGCAGCACTCATGCAGCCCCAAACCATGACACTTCAACAACGTGTTTGACTGTAGGTAACACATGCTTGTCTTTGTACTCCTCACCTGGTTGCCACCACACACTCTGGACATCTTCTAAACCAAATAAAGTTATCTTGGTTTCATAAGACCACATGACATGGTTCCAGTAATCCATGTCCATAGTCTGCTTGTCTTCAGCAAAGTGTTTGCTGGCTTTCTTGTGCATCATCTTCAGAAGAGGCTTCCTTCTGCGACAACAGCTATGCAGACCAATGTGATGCAGTGTGCGGCGTAAGGCCGGGATCACACATGCGACGAAAACGTCCGTCGCTCGCATGTGAAATCCCAGCTCTGGTGCCGGCACTCGGGAGTGGAGCGAGCGGCTGCATAGAAATACATGCAGCCGCGCACTCCACTCCCGAGTGCCAGCGCCAGAGCTGGGATTTCACATGCGAGCAACGGCCGTTTTCGTTGCATGTGTGATCCCGGCCTAAGGTCTGAGAACTGACAGGCAGACCCCCACCCCTGTAACCTCTGCAGCAATAATGGAAACACTCATCCATCTATTCTGACAAAACACCCTTTAGATATGACACTGAGCACATGCACACAACTTCTTTGGTCGACCATGGTGAGGCTGAGTGGAACTTGTCTTGTTACACCGCTGTATGGTCTTAGCCATCATGCTGCAGCTCAGTAACAGGGTGTTGGCAATCTTCTTATAGCCTCGGTCATACTCATGTAGAGCAACCATTCTTTTTTTCAGCTCCTCAGAGGGTTCTTTGCCATGATGAGCCATGCTGAACTTCCAGTGACCAGTATGAGAGAGTGTAAGAGCGATAACCCCAAATTTACCACCCCTGCTCCCCATTCACATTTGAGACCTTGTAAGACTAATGAGTCACATGACACCGGGGAGGGAAAATGGCTAATTGGGCACAGTTGAGCCACTTTCACTTAGGGGTGTTCTCACTTTTGTTGCCAGCGGTTCAGGCATTTACACTGTTACACAAAACTGTACACTGAATACATTACATTGTATTAAAGTGTCATATCTTCAAGGTTTTCCCCTGAAAGGGTATAATAAAATATTTACAAAAATGTGAGGGATGTACTTACTTTTGTGATATACTGTAAATTAAAGCACTGCTGCACGCTACAGAATTGTATGCTGTGCAACTGTGAGCCACTAAAGTCCCTTTCCGAAATATACCCTATTTTTATTTTACAAAGGGGACAACTTTATTTTGAAAGAGGTTGCCCAGGTCATTGACAACTCCTTTAATATATACAGTGGGGAAATAATTATTTGATCCCTTGCTGATTTTGTAAGTTTGCCCACTGACAAAGACATGAACAGTCTATAATTTTAAGGGTAGGTTAATTTAAACATTGAGAGACAGAATATCAAAAATAAAATCCAGAAAATCACATTGTATAATTTATATAAATTTATTTGCATTTTGCAGTGAGAAATAAGTATTTGATCCCCTACCAACCATTAAGAGTTCTGGCTCCTACAGACCAGTTAGACGCTCCTAATCAACTCGTTACATGCATTAAAAACAGCTGTCTTACATAGTCACCTTTATAAAAGACTCCTGTCCACAGACTCAATTAATCAGTCAGATTCTAACCTCTACAACATGGGCAAGACCAAAGAGCTTTATAAGGATGTCAGGGACAAGATCATAGACCTGCACAAAGCTGGAATGGAGTACAAAACCATACGTAAGACGCTAGGAGAGAAGGAGACAACTGTTTTTTTGGGAAGAACATATCTTATATTCTCATCTACCATTAATCTTACCTGTACCTTTTAGAAAAGCTACTGTTTGTTGCCTCGCCGTGTCCTTAACTTTGTCCGTGGGCTTGTGCACTGCAACTTGTATATCAACACTGTCAGAATTACTACACAGAGCAGGTTCGCACCTCCCCCATTGTGCAAAGGTGCTCAGTCCAATAAGCAGCAGTATAATTTACTCTGCCGCTCCACCCTCTCATTTACTGAGTCATAGTCAATCAGTTTTAGATACAGCAGTTAACTCCTTGTCAGACAGTCATCTCATGGGAGTTTCTTAAACAACAACTTTCTTACAAATTGTTATTAATGGTATCACTTTCATTAGCAGTCGGGTGCAGTCACATAATTTACCTTTTCCAGGTGGCAGCAAGCAGGTCCTCCGGTCTTTACATCATACTGCTTTATCATACTATGGTGAAGAACTATGGATGGGATTCAGATACTCAAGTCAAAGCCTAGCCCAATGGGAGCAGAACTGGGCAAACTTAAAGTGGCCCCAAAAGTGGCCCCCAACAGCATTTATACATGAATAATTACAAGCAGAGTAGATATTCACCCTCGATGAGTCCAGCGCCTGTTCTACATGGCTGTTCCAGTCTCTGTGGTTTGGCTTCGAGTCCCTGGACTTGGATGGCAGAGAAAAATTGAAAGGTTACTGGATACTCCAGATGGTGGATAAGCAGCCCCAATCAAGTTGCAAAGAAACTTGAGCTGTCCTGCAGGCTGAGTGCAACAGTGTCAGCGTGAACTATCCGTCGATATTGGAATAAAATGAAATGCTATGGCAGAAGACCCAGGAGGGCTCCACTGCTGAAAAAAAGAAAAAAAGCTAGACTGTAGTTTGTCAAAGTGTATGTCAGTCAAAATCCTTCTGGGGAAATGTCTTGTGGACAGATGAGACTCAGATAGAGCCTTATGGGTGTGCCATTTCTGGGGCAGCTTTTATTACTCTGGGATGGGGCCAATATCCATGCACTCTTCCTAGGCTATTAATATCGGCCAAAAGCTGTCTTGTTAACCTTTACTGGTTAGTAAATATAGGGGGAAACCCATGTAATTTTTTTTTGTGGGGTCTCATCTATAATAACAAGTAAAGGCTAAGCAAACAGCTGTGAGCTGATATTAATAGCCTGGGAACCTTTGGGGCTATTGGTCCCTTCCCAGAATATAAAGATCAGCCCCCAGCCATCATTTTCCCTCAACAGGTTATGAAAATTAAGAAGGATCCCACAATAATTTTTTCTTTTATTTATTACCTAAATGGACAGGCACTGACTGGTGAATACACATCATTGTAACCCTGCTCTCGCTGCTATCAGGTGTACAATGATGACAGTAGTACTCTCATCAGCCGACGCCTTTGACCAGTGGTAACCTTTTCACCGCTGATCACAGCTGTTGGCTCACATGCAGTCATTTTTGTGAAAGCATGGGAACTGCAGTCTGTGACCAGCGGTAACATGTAAAATAACCACCGATCAGAGCCGGTGTTTCTTGCTCGTTCATACCGATGACAGTGTAGGAATCCCCATATGTTTAGGCCCCCATTCATTTAAATGGGGTCCACTTCGGGTGTGAGTTCAGGTACCTGAACCAAACTTTCTTAAAGTTCGACCGAACCTGACGGACCCGAACATCCACGGGTCCCCCTATCAATAATCTTAATGATTTATTATGGTTTTACAATGCATCCATAAAAGTTATTGTCTGTGATTTTTTGATAAGCTGTCCATAAAAAGTGAAAAATCAAGTTGCAATGCTGGAGAGGTGAGCACAACACCCTTCCAATCAGATTTGACATGCACCATATTTATTCAACTCCACCCAGATAATCATTATTATTGGTACGTAGATAAATATTACATACAACATTGCACATTATTATATTTGTTGTTATATGGGAAAATTTGTGGATTGTAATCTGTGCTGCCAACTAATTCAAAACCAGACGTGTTGAAGAAATTAAATCGTGGTTTATTCAACGCGTTTCAGAGTCTATCTGAATCCTTCTTCAGGAATACCACAACAGAACAAGTATAGACAGGACTGTTACATTCTTTAAATAGGTTCAAAATTCAAATAAACGCACCAAGAAGCCACCTGACATCGGACGTCACCGGTGCTGACGTTTTAACACATGACAAATACACTGGAGTTGAAACATAAAAAGATTGTAAAATAATTCTACTTATTATGTATTGTATTCCTTTTCAGAAATAAAGAAAATACAAAGATGATTCTTTCTTTCTTTCTTTGCACATGCAACAAAGACAGAAGTGAAGCGTACATTCAACCCCAATATGGAATCTATGATTGGATGGTGCGGTTGGGTCCATCAGTTTTGTTAAATCGCTCACCAACAATTATATTATTTTGTCCTTATATCCGGAGACGTAAAGTTCTGTACAAATTTCAGGTAGTACAGAAACATATTATGAAAAGTCAGGTACAGCCTCATCATTCCTCCAATTCTATACAGAGATTTTTAACAGAATCAGACAGAAAACCACTTTATGTTAGATTCCATAGGTATGGAGCTATCCTCACGTAGAGACAATACTGTGCTTGTAAAGGAGAACCTGTGTTAGGCCGTGTTCTCACGTTCAGTATTTGGTCAGTATTTTACATAAGTATTTATAAGCCAAAACCAGGACTGGGCAAAAAATATGGACGTTGTGCACGTGTTTCTATTATACCTTCCACTGATTGTTCCACTTTTGATTTTGGCTTACAAATACTGATGTAAAATACTGGTCAAATACTGAACGTGTGAACGTACTCGTAGAACAGCACTCGTCAGAATCAGTAACTCACTAAATGAAGGCTGTGAAGCACAGAAAAGTGCCATCTAGAGTTGGGCAGATCGTTTGAAATTCACCAGCTTCATCGAATTTTCCCGCAATATTCCGATTTGCGATGAATAAATATGCCGCAAATCGCAATACTGAAAAATTACTGTATGTGTGTATCACTGTTGAGTTCTTCTCGGTGAATAATTTTGTTTTGAAGTCGATCCCCTGAGGATCAATCTGCTAATCTGTATTGCTACCACATGCTTTACCTTTGCTTTTATCAAAATAACACACAACAATAGGTCACGTTGTAAACTTTTAACATAAAGGTTTTTCATTAAAAAAAAATTAGCATTTTATAACAAACATTACTTAACCTTCATTTAATACAATGGTTAATGAAAAAGCAAATAAGGAAAGGTTTCCTAGGAACACGCCCGTCATCTGGGGATCACATACATCTTGTAGGTTCTTGGTAGCATTCCATTTTTATTAGGCTCTGGGGTGATTTCAATTTCCTCAGGATCTACTACTGATTTTAGGTTAAATCTTTGTAATATGGTGGTAAGAAAGAGAAAAATTTCCATCCGTGCCAGACCCTCTCCAATGCAACTTCTTTTGCCTGTGGAAAGGGGATACATAAATGACTTGTAGCCAATTTGAAATTTATGTAATATACTGATATATATATCTTAAAAACCTGAACCTCGCAGCAATAATTTGCATTAGAACGTATAAAACTCCTGATAGGCTATTACTCAGTGTGGAGAAAACTTATCCCAGTTGCAGCTCACTCCAGCTCAAAGGCTTTGATGTTTAAGGAGGATATGTCAGGGCAAGATGATTTGCTAAACTAAGGAATTGTTATGTAGGGCAGTTTAACCCAACAATAAAAATACCCTTTGCCCTAAAATTTGTTGGACCTGTGCAAAACAAATGACCTAAAGTTTGCCTATCCATCTCTGCCTCCATCTCCTTGATTGACAATGCTGGTTTCACTTGAGTGAGCACTGTGTTGAGTGAGCACTGATGAAATCTTGCACATCAGTGCTGTCAATCACAGAGAACCAAAAGTACTTTGACCACCACTGTTATACACTCTTCTCATTCAAGTATTTGATGATTCCAGACAATTAATATCATTGTGATGGTTAAATTGGGAAAGCAAGAAGAACAATGGAATATCCGCTTATTGGAACAGTAATCATTAACATTACCTAACGAGAAAGGTACAAACGCCTCGTTCTTCCGGAAGCTGCCATCATCATTCAGGAAGTTTGTGGGATCAAATTTTTCCGGGTTCTTAAAACATTTATGATCTTTCAATACAGATGTCAACATAGGGAAAACTATGATGTCCTGCAAAGATGGATAACAGAATATGAATTTTCCATCCCAAATAAAAGAACAATTGTCAACACCAGGATCGTATAGGGTTTTCTTTCACAGGATGTTCTTGCTCATTTTACTGTCAGTTTGTCAGTCTGTGGTTCATGGGTTTCTTACTTTGACCTTCATAAAACATTTTTCTTTGGATTTAAGTCAGACCCATGGCAAAAAAAATAAAAGTTGCTAGAAAATGCCAAATACATCCCACACCTCATGTTGTGCCCACAGTTCTCTTGCTTCTGACCTTGGGAAGGCTGTATCCTCGGAATGTTGTTTTCTCAACTGTTGACCGTATCAGTCCCAGTGGTGTGATGTCCGCAAACCTGAGAGTTTCATGTATAAAGGCATCAGTATAAGGCATCTGGACTCGATCTTCTACAGAAGGACATCGATTCTGGCCAATCACGCGATCCAGCTCCTCATGAATTTTACCTTTATGGGCACATATTATGATTATTGGTTTAAAGGGTTTAACCAAGATATAAAATTTTAACTTAACCTAATATTGCCATGATATATTTATTATTGTGAAGCACTGTAGGATAATACTGCAACTAATTTAGAAAATAAACAGAAATTATTAATTTACAAAATTCAAGATCCAGTGTTTCATTGGTCTGGAGTCAACAAATTCTAAAGAGTTCCTGTTGGTTTGAGGGTTCATAGAGCATTTTCCATTGCATATGGCAATCGAATACAATATCTACTTGTAATTCAAGATTTCTTTGTTCTAGCAAAGATATTTGAGGCAAAGGAACCACTGAACTTTAAGGCTATAAAATTTTATAGCCCTGAATAAAGTTTACAACTCTTCTGAACTCATTGGTTCCTTTGCCTGGTTTTTGAGGAGCATGGAATTATCGGCATCTCGAATATCCTGTCCAGAATTTCTTGAAGATTTTTTGCGTGTCCAGTGCCATCTGCTGCCTTCCTGTCAAACTCATTATGTGTGTTGTGCATACTCACAATGTGTAAAGATGAGAATTTTACCTTACAGTTAACCAATTGTTAATCTGGTAACTGCGCTTTTGTGCCCCTCTCTTTACCATTTCTAGGATTTCTTTGTTAACAGTCTTTATTATCCAAGATGATGAAGAAGAGGTTATGCAAAATCTCCTCAGCTTTTGCATTCTACAAATAGAGACTTCAATTGAGATGCAAGATGATTGGAAGAGCTAAAAATCTTGGGACCAAAAGGAAAATAATTTAGGACCTACTGTATATGTTTTACTATTTTTTTTAATCCACATGAGCTTAATTTATTAAATTCCTACCTGTTTCAAGGGTCCCACACTTAAGAGTAAATTGATCATAAAGTGTCAAACTCCTGGAACCACTAGCTGTTTAAGGAGGGAAAACCTTGAAGTGAGTGATTCGTTTTTCTGTAGCCCCACCACAAAGAAAATTCGGCTATACACAATGCATATTCCAATCAATGAATAGTGCAATGACAGTGCACTCTATTGCTGGCTCATCACTTCTGATCATAACTGATGAGAGAGCGCATTGTCACTGAGCACTGAGAAGAACAAGTGCTACTGAGCATACATCAGAACTGACAACCAGCGCATGCTCATTAGAGCAGGGACCAGCCAAGCCTCTGAATTGGAGGTGGCTTATGATGATTTATTTCAGGGAAGAAAGGCCCCCCATAGTGAAGACCTGGGAGAGCCTCCCCATAATGACGACTCATTTGAGTACTCCAGCATGCACTGAATGAAGCATCAAACAGAAAGCTAGAAAAAGAAGTTAGAGTAGTGAGGGAGGACAAAGGAAATGTTTGATTAAAGTATATTTGAAAAAAAATTGGTCTATGACATTAAATAGATCGAGATTTAGGTGTAAAATAGAACAAAGTTTCAGAGCACCCATTTAATTCTGGACATGACAGGTTCTACATGGTATGAGACTGTCCTATTAAGACTACCTATTTTCTCCCTGCATAAAATCAGCGATATTCACAAAAGCTTTAATTGCCCTCTGTTAAGATATTACTAAAAAGTGATTACCTTCCACTTCTGGGTATTTGAGCAAATAGAGTAAACCATATCTTAGGACTGTGCTTGTTGTATCTGTGCCAGCAAAAAAGAGGTCCATGACCGTGCCAAATAAATTATCAGAGTGGAATTCAGTTTTCAGATTGTTCTTCTCCTGCAAGGTTACAGAGTATTTGTAATTATCAGCCTTTTGTTGGCATTGTGATTGCTCATTTTTTAAATAAAATGTAATATATCACCTCCTCCATCTTTATTAGGAAGTAGTCAATGAAATCCCGAGGACAATTAGGGTCAAATGTCTCTTTGTGACTTTTCAAAGAGTCATAGACGAAGACTTTCAGTTTCTTAATATGTGTGAATATCTTTTGGTGGGGTCCGGGAACAATGCTGAAAATTTTTGGGAAGAGACTGAGAAGCTGAAAAATGGGGGGAAACAGGAAGGTCAGTAAGTTTATTCTGAATAACTACCATTTCTCATTTTAGATATTTTGAAGTTCTTTGCTATGGTAGAGCACAGAAACATTACCAAGAGTGTTGTCAAATGTTAACTTACCATTCCCCAACTGGAAGACATAAGAAGAACCAGTTCTTTAAATAAGGAAACAAGTGTCGTAAATTTGACATCTTCATAGTCAAAACGTTCTCCAAACACAATGGAGCATATAACATTGGAGACGGCCAAGGTCAGCATATGAGTTGGATCAAAGGCGGTGCCTGCAAAAAGATGGCCATATGTGTTGAATCAATGACCAAGGAATGTAGAAGTGATCATCCTTACCTTGACCTTTGGTTTGACATATACTGAGACTTGTTAGGAAAGACAGCCAGCATTAAAAAATTAATCTGAAGGTACTCTGCCATGGAATGTCTATGGTTTATGTATTACCATTCAGAGGTGGTGATGTGCGACAAGTCAAGTCTTTTTGTAGCATGTTATGATATTGTGTTAAACTTCATGATATATGAAATACATTAGCCTTATATTTTTGGTGCCAGTCTTTGTTGCAAGTTCATAAAGACAGCATTTTCCAATAACAGCAGCATGTGGAGCTGAGCTCTTAACCACTTAAATGCTGCTGTTAATCTCTGAAATGATCACAATAATGAGGCGGATGGCTTCATCCGGCCTCTGCTGGTGGTGTTCATCTTTAGGCATCCTTTTAGTTCACAAAAAGGGTGGCCTAAAAAGATGGGATATCATCAGAACAGAGGCCAGATGCAGTACAAATTGACTTACTCTGCTATATTATAGTGAATGGTTCCATCGGAGTTTATTTGATTCGTATTCTTTTTCAAATTTCGATAAAAAAAAACACAGTCATAATTACTTAGCGTTGAGCACAGGTTAAATATGAAATTAACCTTAAAAGCAATCAAAAAATGCTGTGTGCTCCAAAATGCTACCTATAAAAATGTCAACTAAATTAGCAAAAAAACAAAATCTCCACTCAGGTCCATCATCTGTTGACAAAAAAATAGGGGGATTTTCATATCACATGTATTTAAAAAGTTCTGGAATTTGGGCTTCACTCTGAAAAATACAAATCGAGCGAAATCTGAGCTTCCAAATCTAAATGTCTCTCTCTCATTTCTGAGCGGTGCAGTTTCCAAAACTGGGTCACTTGGGATTGTGCTTTCTGTTCTGTCACCTCAGGGGGCTCAGCTAATGGTGTCCCCAATCTGTTCAAATAAAATCTACACGCCAATAGCCAAACTCTGCCATGTGCCCAAACAGTAGTGTAAAACTACATACGGTGTGTTTGGTAGAGAGTGCATCATAACAAATTATAAAAATGAAAAATTTGGGGCTGAGACAATATTTAAATGGAAGAATTAAATTTTTCTTTTTTTCTTTTCCACCATTTCACTTAACAAAAACAAGCCTTAATATAGCTACGTCGAAGGAAAAAAAGTTACGGCTCTTGGAAAAAGGGGTTAAAGCCAATCACTAATATGCTCTCACAAGCTTATTTCCAAATTTTGTAGGCTCACCTCCAGTTTTCTCAATCTCTTCTGTCAAGTAACGCGCTTCCTCTTGTAAACGTTCGTCAATGCTTCTCTTCCCCATTCCAAAATTTTTAAGAGTGGTAAGGGTAAACCTGCGTAACTGTTTCCATCTCTTACCGTTGGTGAATGCCACTCCTGAGATTTTAAAATAGTTGTAATTAATAGCAACAAAAAAATGTGCTCCTTTAAATGTAATAACCATCTTCTAATATTATGGGGGATTTTTTTTGTGTAAAATTCTCTGATTGTTTTTTTTTCATAAATTTCATATATCATTTTAGGAGATATGAGAAAATTTGCATTTCTTTAAAATTTCCCGAAATCTTGTGGATTTAGGCCTCTTTCACACTTCAGTTGTCTGGCGTCAGTCCCAGTC
>VIAB01003721.1:84011-100348 GCA_009801035.1 Oophaga pumilio
AAAAAAAAAAAAAAAAAAAAAAAAATGTAATCACTTAATTCAATCTTTAACCAAATTTGTTACTTGGTCCTACGTTTTGGCCAATTCTTACTTGGAAGAGTCAAATGGCAGTATAACTTGGATGAAGATGTTTCTATGCAGCCTTCATGCATGGGATGTGAGAGCTGACGGCCAGTCCAAGAATTGCAATCCTCATCCAAGTTTTATAGCCGTTAAAACCTCCATAAGAAGGGTCCCCTTGAAACTAAAGTCACAAAGTGCCCTTCTGTTAGGGCCACCAGTCATTAGCTGTAACCTATGGTTAGGAAAACTGTCAGTAGCAGTTCATATTGCCAGCAGCTTAACCCACATGAAACTGTAGCTTTATACAATTCCCATTCCAAATCATGGGGTTTTCTGGTGCAGAATAGGACAGATCCTACATTGTGAGACTCAACCTGTCCACTGGTCAAAAATTAGAGATCCAGAGTCCCCTTTATTCACTTAATTCCTATAGCCTTTATTAAAAACAGGTATTGTAATCTAAACTGCCAACATCCATACATTATAAGAATATTTAGACCTAAAGACTATGCTCTTATATCACAGCACAGAAAAACTATTGTCCCCAATGGGACTCACGGTCTAAATTCCCAGTCTGTTTTTTTTTCACTGTGGTAGGAACCAGAGCAAGAACACCTTCCAAATGTGGTCCTTGTGGGATTTTAACCCAGGACCCCAGCAACCATGCTATATCAAATGCTCCCTTTTCTGGAGATATTGTTTTATAAGACTAAAAGCAACTTGATTTTTTAAAGAAAAACACATGCCTGTCCATAGGTTGCGTCTGGTAATACAGCTCAGTCCTATTCACTATAACCAAGTTTCAAAATTAAGAAATAAGCGATTAATTTTTTGGGTGGAAAGCAGCCTTTTTAGCCGTTGACCACCCCTCTGACAAGAAAAGAGAAGCACTTACTTTCCACATGTGGATATTTGAGCAAGTAGAGCAAGCCATACTGCATGGTAACACTTGTCGTTTCTGTTCCAGCAAAAAATAGGTCAATGATCGTGCCAGCTAAATTATCAAAGTGGAATTCAGATTTTGGATTGTACTTCTCCTGCAAAGTCACAGAATATTTGGAATAGTTATAGGCAGCGTGGTTGGTTAAGTTTATAGTGCTTTATGTAGATACTATGAGAACCAAACTTCACATAATGTTTATACATCACCTCCTCCATCTTTATTAGGTAAGAGTCAAGGAAACATTTGGGACAGTTTTGGTCAAGTGTCACTTTGTGATTTTCCATGGACTCCGCAATAAAGTCTTGCAGTCTCGCCAGATTTATAAAGATCTTCTGATGGGGTCCAGAAATACGACTGAGGATGCCAGGAAAGAGGTTAAAAAACTAAAAAAAAAATAAAAAAATTCATTTGATAATTCTGCAACCCTTTCTGTAGTAGGGCAGGTTATCTAAAGACTGAACCGAGAGTTTAGAAATTATTATTAACTTACCATTCCCCAAGACGTAGACATAAGTACGGTCATTTCTTTCAGCAAGGCATAAAAGGTCCTAAATTTGACATCTTGATAATCAAAACGTTCTCCAAACACAACTGAGCAGAGAACATTGCAGATAGCGGAGGTCAACATATGTGCTGGGTTAAAGGGATTGCCTGAAAGGAGGAGGTGTTAAAATATCTGTTAAATCAAGTACATGTGTCCTTCCTGAACATTGCCCAAGATGGGAGATGACTAGCTGATATATTAGGCAACTGATTCTAAATATCATGCACACTTAGAAGTTTTCACATGAAATGCACACAACAGGTCAGTTTTAAGATATGCAGCATGTCAATTTTATAGAATAGAGTTCACAAGTTGCAGAAATTCCACATCTAATCCGTAATGTGTGCATACACCAAGGGTTATTCTCCAGCAGTATTAGGCTTCAGAGCCTCCAGTTGGCTTGACAATTCAGATGCAGTAGCCTTGTTCTTTCCAAGATTCTGCATGCTACTATGACACATTGGTAGCCTTAATTAGCTGACTATTCTAAAGTCTCCACTGTTATTATATTTGCATATAGATCAAATAAGTTATGAATAAGTACTGCTCTAGGAACAGCTGATGGTGGCTGGGCTTGTGATTTTGCATGACCGACAGCTCTTGATCAGGAGCTGACAGGAAAGGAAAGATCAGCAAATGTCTAACGGAACAACAAATCAATGGACTGAGAGGGGAGTCTGGGATCTCAGGAGTTAACTCCCCAACCTGCAATGCAACTACCACACATTGTCAGGCTCTGATGGTCAGTCTCCTTAACAAGCTATAGACTATGCAAGAGAAAATCTCAGGAGAGTGACAGCAGGTAAAATAAAAAAACAAAAACAAACCTTTTCATGCTGTCTTACTATTCAGATTTAACATGAAAACAGCATTTTGAAGTGTTCCATGCAATTATAAAGTAAATAAACCATAATGTGATTATATAACTAAAACAATGCAGTATTACATTCAATTTTAAGCAGACAATGCCAGATTCCAATTTTGACATTAGCATACCTCTTCCATTTTTTTTAGTTTTTTTTTAACTCACCTGAAGTCTTCTTAATCTCTTCAGTCAAGTAACGCGCTTCCTCTTGTATTCTTTCTTCAAGGCTTCTTGCTCCCAGTCCAAATGTAACCAAGGCAGAAAGAGAAAAACTGCGCAACTGTCTCCATCTCTCACCATTGGTCAAGATCAAGCCTGATATTAGGAGACAAAGACACTTCTCCTTATCAAGTTACAGCTTTAATCCCTGCTCCTGTGGGCCATTTTTGTTCCTTCTCTTTTCACTTCCAAAGGGTTAAAACACAAATTACAACAGAGACTGTCCAATCCACTGCTGTGATTGACAGCTTCCAAGAGGTGTAAAAACTCATGCCCCTTCCACAAAAAAAAAAAAAAAAAAAAAAAAAAAAACCACACACACTTAGATGGTCTACAAGTAGAAACTTCACTCCAAAAGCAAGAAGTATGAAAATCTCTGCAAAAGGAGTGATGCAGCGTAAAATGGGAATGAGTGGCAGAATCGTGGGCGCTGTGGGAATTTTACAAAGTTCTCAACTTTCTAGGTGCAAATGACAGGTAATTGAGGGACATTGGATGTTTTTATGACAAGTTCCTTGGATTCTGTATGGTTTAACCAAAATGTGTGTGCCAAAGCATTGGCAAATCAAAGTTGGACTTTTGAAAGCAGCAGCTGATTTTCGATTGAAAAACTTAACTACTCCACTTCCAAACATCAAGGTATAGTAGTGAGTAATGTTTAGCCAAGATGCAATTGTCTCTGCAAGAATTGTTACGCACCATAATCTTTGAAGAGCAGATCTCCAATTTCTGAGGGTCCTCTCATGCTGAAGTCTGCTCCTTTTTCTAACAAAGCCTCTTTCACACAATCATAACCAATAAGGACCACTACGGGTGAGTTGGACAGGTAGATGGTGAACACTGGACCATAGGTCTCACTCAGCTGGAAGAGAAACATCAAATTAAAAGATATTGATTTTTCCTGTCTACCCTAACAATATGATGCAACATTTGGCACTTGGGTCACTTCTATATCGCAAAAAAAAAAAAAAAAAAAAAAAAAATTGTCCTTTTATAGAAGTACTTAAAAGTGAGTTTGTGTGTACTAGGAATATGATCACACAGTTTTATCATGCAAAGACAGTGTTAAGTAAAGTCTGAGTGGTAATATAATTAATGGATGATAGAGAAGAGGGGTATACAGCTTCTTCTGTTTGCCATGTATGGATGGGGGATGAACAACAAGTTGACCCCTTACGTACTTACGTTTTGGCCTGTGAAGCATCATTACATGCTAATGTGCCTGATATTTAGCAGTTAGTAAAACAATTTGATCTGAAGTTTTGGAATTCAATCAATGTTGGAGCCTATGGTTGGGCATCACAGTAGTACAAAGATGTTGGCCATTGGGGAGCTTCAGCAGGCTGTGGGAAGGGTATGGGTGGCAGACACTGATTGGGCATCTTAAAGGGAGCTTGATAGCTGACACATGTGGTCCATCAATGTATCAGGTGCTGGCTGTATGGTTTCAGTCTCGTAGGTTTGAGTCTAAGTTATTGCAGCATTTCAGAGAAAAACCATAGCTAACAGTTAAATTGGTAACCAAGCTACAAGCATGTCTAGTCAAAAAAAAGCACTCCCTGCATATGTAAGCAGGTCGCCGGATGCAGTGACAGGTCGGAGGCAGAGCAAGGGTTATAATTATTTAATAAACAAGGAACACTCCATACAGGGAGGCAATGAGTTAAATATAAATGGCAAAAGGATATGGAGAGTTGAAGAACGGTACAGATCACAGCGGTTCCAATGAGAGTCACTGGTTCCTAAGTCCGTGAAGTAAATAGTGCCAACAAAGACTGGCACGGTGTCCTTTCCAAAGGGGTCTGGTTAACAATACCCTGTCTTCTGGTGACAGCAGTCAGTCTCTAGTACCTTTTGCTGCCCCTAGTCCATATGTTGAAGTAGCTGACAAAGGTGAGGGCACAGTACTGTATCAGCCCAACGTGGCTCAGCAGATGTACACTGGCAAAGTCAGGGCGCAAGTTTTGGGCAAATTTGCTGGCAACATTAGGGTGTAAATAACTGTCAAGCACCCAGGCGGCACATGTGTGGTACTCACGGACACTTAATGTACGGCACTCTTCTCTCTGTTAGTCACCATCACACTGCACGGCTTTCTCTCGGGTCCCTGCTGTTGACGGTGGGCTTACTGCACAAAGGCTCGCCGGCGTAATGCTGGTGCTCCCTGGATGGAGCACTCCTCTCTGGCTGCTGCTGAACACCCAGATTCCCTGAGCGCCGCAGTCCCTCTCGACTTCTCTGCTGGACTGTGGGGCCCTGCGGCAGCCCTGGCACTCCGGAGTGGAGGAAGGGGAAGCAGAGCACGCCACTCACGGCTCTGCGTTCACGCCAAACTCACTTGCTGTGCGCTTTTCCTTTTTATTCCTCCACTGCTGCATGCACTTTTCTCCTCTCACTCCACACCCTCTTGGGCCAGCAGGAAGGTCTGCCTCACCAGCACTTCCCCCAGGCAATAGGGGAAGGTCCGGCTCATTCATTTCCCCCCGAGGAACACGGGATACAGCCTTTTAAATTCCAGAACCAGCATGCAGGTACCCACGGTCCGGTCGTGCCCCTTACACATACATGTATAGGTGGAGACTAGTGATGAGCGAAAGTGGTCAGATAAAGAGTTCTCCGAGCAGGCTTTTGTGCTATCCAAGTGTCTTCGGCATTCTCAAATGAAACTTTCCTGCAGCCGCATGTCTCACAGCTGTTACACAGTGGTAACATACGAAAAGATTGCCTGTTAGGCAATCCCTGCATATGATTCTAACAGGCAAGAATCATGCAGCCACAGGGTCTCGATCATGGCAAAGACACTCATTACCCATCACTAGTTGAGATCTGTTAATCACTTGCGGCAGGCAGGGAGAAGCCTTTTTAGCCAGTTCCTAAAAGTTTATAAGAAGAATTTTCTCTGACCTACTGCAGCAATTGAGTCAAACAAATTGCTGCCATACAGCCAGTGTCTGATACATGGTGCATGAGGATCAGGTAGTAAGCATCAGATGTCAGGCTCCATTTCAATGAAATGGAGCCCATTCCATACCAGGGAACAAATTTGGAAGGGGTTAAACAAGTGGTGTATGAAGGGGAAAAAAAAAAAAGCCATTAGTGAATATGGGGTCTCAGTATTTGTGCATGGACATAGGACATTTAACCCCAGACTAACCTGCAACAGAGACTCGGGCATTTCTTTATTGTCCACATGTAGCGTGGTGCCCAGAAAGGGCAGTGGTGGTGGTCCAGGGGGCAAATTTTTCTTTTTAAGAGTCTTTCTCCATGAGTAGATATACAGGACAAGCATGAACAAGATCCCAAAGAAAATAGTCCTGGGTTCGATGAGAGGCTCCATTGTGATCGGTAACCTGGAAGAGACAAACAGGAGTGCATTATGCAACTTTATAAAGAGTAAAATAAACAAAAAAAATTCTTATATATGGTTCTAGATTCCCACTACTCCTTTAAAAATGACATGGAGTAGTAACTTGTACAGTGCAATGTCCATCTGAGCCTTATGTGGCAGCTAGTACTTGTAATCTTATAAGCAACACTCATCAATTAACCAATAAAAAGGAGCTGTGAAATAAAAAATTTTTTTAATAATTACATGACACAATTGTTATAATAGATAATAACATGAAAATAAATACATATAATGAAACCACCAGCACAGTTGCCTATAAAATAAAGGTATAGGAAGAACCTGGAAGTTGCAGCAGAAAGCCCCACAGGTATCACTAGACCTGAGGCTTCATCAGGGGAAAAGTAAGATAAGATAGAAAGAGAGTCCTTTATATATGCGACACATAAAGGATAATCAATTAATTAGTTACCACCTGTGGAGACCAGCTGTCCAGAAGATCAGCTCTGTGGTAGCAGAAAGCAGCATGCAGTCATCATGAGTGTAGCATTCATAAAGTTTGCTGATAGTGTGCACCGTGCCTGCGCTGGTTGACAATAAAGTTGTATGAAGATAGACATAAAGTTTGTTGAAAGTGTTCACAAGTTGACAATATAGTTATGTGAAAAAAAAAATTACAATTGTAGATTTATTTTTCGGGATTTTTCTTGTGTGTATTGATATGGTTTATATTCTTGTAGATTGTTCCCAAATGTCTTTTTATCATGTATTGATAGTGTCTAGATCCAAATAGCTACCTATAGCTGTCATACCTCCCAACTAGAAATAGGGATAGAATATGCGGCCCACGTAGCACGCACTGGCGAACTTTGACCGTCTCCCCTCACCACACCCCGAGCTATACCCATATACCATTTCTTTCTACCCTGGCAGGAGGAGATGTCAGATGCCCAAGACGGCAGAACCTTAGGTCCAAATCTGGGACTGTCCGGTGTATCCAGGATGGTTGGAACAAGAGATAAGCGGATTCATTCACGGGACTCCAGTCCAGCATGCAGTTCAGTCCTATCTGGTGGCTGGATGGACAGCCAGTGAATCTCTTACTTCCGGCATCCGCGGAGCGTCTTTTGATTACCCAGAATTTATGCAACATCATCCGTGCGTCTTGCTAATCTCTAGTTGGGACCTATAGAATTTTTTTTTTTGTTCATTCACTCATAGTCGAAGCCGCCAGAACTTTCTCATCTTTATGTAGCTTCACTTTATGACATCTGGCTTGTTGGTGTCTGTAAGGCCGTGTTCACACATAGCGTAAATACTGTGTCTTTTGTTTTCCGCAGGTGTCTGCACCAAACTACACAATAGCAATCTTCCCTGATTATTGCAGTTTTGCTACATTTTTTTATGCCTGCGTCTTTTATTTGATATATTTTGGTGCCGATGTGAAGTTGCGTTTTTTAAGTGTTTTTAATAAACCAACTGCAGTTTTTTAAATGCATTTTTCCAGCCTCTCAACAGAAGCCTCTATAAAAAAAAAATACAGAAAATTGTTATTGAGTCATTTGATGTGGACACCTGCAGAAAATATTTATGTTACATGTGAACACAGCCTCAGCATTATATTTTTATTTCATTTATTGCGCCATTTACCGATCATCATAAATGTTCTGATCACTGTGTTTTGCAGGTTATTACGATTACAGGGTCATGAAATTTGCTGATTTGTGATGTTTAGTATATATTTTTTTTAAAGTACGTTAAAAATTATAATTTTATAATTGCTTGTTTTACATTATTTTTTTAGATATTTTGTAGGAAGAAAAAAAATCTTACTTTTATTTTCCCTCTAGAATACAGGGACATAGAGATTCACTGCTATATACACTATTTCTCTATGTACTAGTATAATCTTCTTGTGGGTTCAGAGCCTGCACAGCAGCTTCAAGTATAGAAAATTCCCCCAGCCCAGTAATGTCAATGCAGCCTGTGGCTCCTCACTTTAGCTGTTGTCTGCAATTTTACAGGTTATGGGTTTGATTCCCAGGGATACTCACAAAAAAGAGAAAATCACATTTTTGTAATTGTTTTTCATTACTTTGTAGTAGTTTTATAGAAACAAAGAAACCTGACTTTTTCTCCACCGCTAGAATACAGGTACATAGAAATAAACTGCTATGTACAGATGTATCTATATGTACCAGGATAATTTGCCTCTGGACTCACATCCTCCACTGCAACTTCAAGTGTACAAAATCTTCCCATGTTCATCAGCGTGACTTATAGATTTAGCAACTTCCTACAAAGATAGAAGTAGTAGGTTCACGTCCCTGTGAGACCAAATCACAAGAGAATTCTTAATTTATGTAAGTGTGAGCAGAGAGATGTTGACCCTGCCCCAGAGGAGGAGCAATGAAGTATTGGAAGTCAGGACAAAGCTCAGGGAAAGCAAGCAGGGCTACAGCGGTCCAAACCTACTATGAGTAAGCAGAAGTGATTTCTTATGGCAGCTTATACTGCTGATGTATATGGTGAAATATACTTCAAAAGAGAAGAGCGCAAATAGGATCTTATCCGAGGTTCAAATAATCTTTTGATTAATTTGGACTCACCTGATTTTTATGATACCAAGGCATATAGATACAGCCGAGTCACAAGCTGCAGCGGATCCACAGGTCAAACCGATGACCAAATCGTAGTATAATAGGCAAAAATTGCTCTTATCATCCGCGCTGCTATCCAAATAACGGTCCAGTCATGTAGATAATGAAGAAATGGTGGTTTATTCTCTCAACACGTTTCGAAGTCTACAGGACTTCTTCCTCAGGAATGCTATAGTTCAACTATAGGATCTCCTGAGGAAGAAGTCCTGTAGACTTCGAAATCTGTTCAGAGAATAAACCACCATTTCTTCATTATCTACATGACTGGACCGTTATTTGGATAGCAGCGCGGATGATAATCACAATTTTTCCCTATTATACTACCTGTATTTCTTATCACTTAGTGCTGCCTTTATATCACTATATATGTCTTAGTGACCTTTTTGGTTCTGCTTCCGCACGTCTTATTGGACCTCTACCCTCTCCTTGCCTACCTACATGTCTCCTCCACAGTTCTTCAATTGTTGTCATGTACTTTTTGTTTAGTATGTTTATAATGTAATGTTCTAATAAAACCTAACTTGTTTATACTACTTTTTGGTGGTTTATGGCTTACACCACATTCTTTTCAGTATTGTAAATCGGGACAATCCGACTGAATCTAGGACAGTTGGTAACTATGTCCTGTCAGTTTAGTTTTCTGTGTTTTTTGCCTGTTTTTCATCAGCAGTAGAAAATACACAATATAATTCTAATTAAATACAGTTATAGCTGTCAGAGCCACCATCAGGGCATTGCTGCCCTTAATGCTGTATGGGGCCTGGTGAGCAGAAGGAAAAGGTGGGCCTAGACCCAGTCCCCACTCTTATACTTTTGCTCACTGGGCCCTAGGGTGTTATAAAGTGCTGTGCACGGCACAAACCTTGCACACCTTGGCGCATACACATTACTAAATATCAGTGAATACTCACTGCCCTCCACACACATAGTCCCGGCATGGAGAGCAGTGAGTATTCCGGCAGCTGTCTTCTGCTTACAAGCAGCACATGACATCACTTCCATGCACTGCTTACAAGCATAAATCAGCTGCTGGCATCAGGACAAGACATTGCGAGGGAGTGCAGGCACAGTAAGTAATATGGTTTATTTTTTTTTATATTTTTTTGTAAGTTTTTTTGGTTTTGTTGATGAGGATCATGCCTAGAAGGATAGGGATGAGGAGCCATGCAGACCAGGATAGGGATGAGGAGCCATGCATACCAGGATGGGGATGAAGAGCGATGCAGAAGAGCAATGCATACATGGATAGGGATGAGGAGCCATGCATACCAGGATGAGCATGAGAAGCCATGCAGACCAGGATGGGGATGAAAAGCCATACATATAAGGATAGGGATGAGTAGCCATGCATACAAGGATGGGGATGAGGAATCATGCATACCAGGATGGGGATGAGGAGCCTTGCAGACCAGGATGGGGATGAAAGGGCCATGCAAACCAGGATGCAAATGAGGAGTCAAGCAGACCAGGAAGGGGATTAAGAGCCATGCAGACCAGGATGGGAGTTGAGAGTCATGCAGACCAGGATAGGGATGAGGAGCCATTCATACCAGGATGGGGATGAAGAGCCATGCAGAAGAGCAATGCATACATGGATAGTGATGAGGAGCCATGCATACCAGGATGGGGATGAGAAGCCATGCAGACCAGGATGGGGATAAAGGGGCCATGCAGACTAGGATGGAGGTGAAGATCCATGAATACCAGGATAGGGATAAGGAGCCATGCAGACCAGGATGGGGATAAAGGGGCCATGCCAATGAGGATGGGGATGAGGAGCCATGTATACTAGGATAGAGATGAGGAATCATGCATACCAAGATAGGGATGAGGGGACAATGCATACCTGGCTTATACTCGAGTCAATAAGTTTTCCCAGGTTTTTTGTGTAAAATTAGGTGCTTCGGCTTATACTCTGGTGAGCTTATACTCGAGTGTATAAGGTACTCTATTTTCAGACACATGTTTGGTGGTGTTTGCCCTTCCTCAGTGCAAAGCAAGGGATCTGATTTTGCTAAATGCAAAAATAGTATCTGGTTTTGATTTTATCCTAAGACGTAAGGCAATGTTAGCTTACTTTTTGGATTGCTCTTTCCAGTAGCTGGCACTAGAGTTCAAGTCTTCTTCCTCTTTGAAGGGTCAATTTGCATCTTGTGCACTGAACACCTCGCTATGATCCACAAAGGCTTCTTTTACAAACCCATAACTAATAAATATAGTTATAACCAGCCCATCTTGCATACTGAGCAGAAGTTTAAAAGTAGAAAGATAGCTAAATATTTTATTGTAATAACTGACAGATTAAACCTGTCATTCAATGGTAAGATGAGCAAAAAATGATTGGGCTGCCACAGATCCATTCAATCTACAAAACCATCTATTTAGAAACACGGTACCCCTGGAAATCCAAGGACATATCATTTGGGGGTGCCAAAGTCATAGTCAAAGCTCAGCTTCAGGTCTCGAGGGGGTACAAGAGGTCCCATTGTTGCATATGGGAAGTCCTGTAATATACAGTAAATGATGCACAATAGATGGGGACCCTTATACAGATTTATTTTTGGTAGATACTATGAGCTGCAATTTAAATTATTGAGACAGTTTATCGGATTGGTGTCTTGAGGGATATAGATACAAAAAGTAATATTTCTTGACAGCATGACTGTAGTGAGAGAGGAGAAAATATATTATATTCAGCCATTATGTGCTCCTCAACATTTAAACTATTCACAAAGAAGGAAAAGTCATGGAATTTTGGAAATCACGGGATGGATAGTCATATTCATAAAATGTAAATTATGAAATGGAATCATTTTCAAAACACCTTAGTTTTTTCAGTATTGAGTATGAGCCACCACGTGCAGAAATCCACTGCACTTACAGCCTTGGCTGCTATCAGTGAGGTTATTAATGGTTGTTTGGCGAATGTTCTGCTGCTCTAAATGCACTTGGGCAAATCATTAAGCGCTATTGATGACCAAGTATCCTCCAACTCTCAACTCTAAATATTTTTCTATTGATGACCAAGGACATCCAAGAAGTGATTGATGGGAGACAAGTCCAGAGACACTGCAGGCCTTGGTAGCACATTTATGCCACGCGTGTAGCTCCAGCAACATGTGGTCCAGCGCTGTATTGAAAAACAGCTCCAGGAACACTTTGGAGATATGGTTGAACCACTGACCAAATATGACCAAATCATTGTAACACTGAGCTGTTAGTGCACCTGGAACGGAGACTAGAAGTGTTCAGCTGCCATACATTATGCACCCCACACCATAATGCCGAGTGAAGGATTAGCGTGATGTTCTTTTATGATGGCCTCTTCATCGACGTCACGCAAGCGCTCTCAAAGTCTATCATGGTGCAAAGGAAGCCGTCAATGAAAGCCTATCCTCTTCTGTGATGAGTCTTCCTTTTGTCTTGGACACAATGGTGCCTGGAGCTGACCTCTGAACCGGTGATAATGTCCATACTATTGTCTCCAGATCACAAAACATCCTGCCCTTGCAGGCTTACCATCTCTAAGATATATGCCGGAAAATACAGTAGGTAAAGTCGGTTAAAAGCAGCTCAGGTTGTAATGAGGCGGAGACAGAATTATTGACAGTGGTAGGCTTTTCATATGGAGTTTCAGGTTGCGCTTGTTGGGGGGAGACAATCTTACAATATGCTCTAAAGTAGCGCGTTCCAGAGTATGGGAGACACATGGGAGAAATATTGGAGATAATTTAGTGATGATGATCACACAGGAGCAAATCAAAGAAGGAGATCTTATGAAGGCATGAGAGGAAGCTAGCGGAAGATTCTGAAAATATCTACACAGAGATAGCATGCTCAACAATATTTCATAATGTAACTTTTAATATTATTTTTTTCTTGTATAACAAACCAGTAAATGATTGCAATGATTAACCATTAAAGAAAAAAAAGAAAAGTTTCCCAAGAACTCTTCAGTCATCTGGGGATCACAATCATCTGGTAGGTCCTTGGTACTGCACCATTTTTATTTGGTTCTGGGGTGATCTCAATATCCTCTGGGGCGATTAGTGGTTTAAGGTGGAAATTCTGTAATATATTTGTCAGAAAGAGAAATAATTCCATCCGTGCCAGACCCTCTCAAATGCAACTTCTTTTGCCTGTGGAAAAAGGTTGACAAAAAAATGATAACTGGACAATCCAACATTTTTTGTAACAAAACAAGATTACAACTTTGGTAAGGCCGGGACACCACTTTAATAATTGGTGCTGCAGTGCTTGAAACTTGTAATGAGTTTCATAACCTTCGAGCTTGAGGCCTAAGCAGTGCGCGATAAAACATTCAACTGCCCCAACTGCATTGCAAGGGTTTAAGCCTCTTTTTTTGGTCAAAGAAAAGTAAAGTTTATACAAGTTTTGAAAATTGTGCAGAGTTGAAGAGAGACAAGGGACAATGACTGCGTTGAAAAGTAATCAGTTTATCAAAGCCACAAGCCTCTAAAGTTGATGATCATGGTTATCACTACCCTGCCCTGGGCATCACTGCCTCACACTTTTTTCTGTGCACTTTAGCGCTCGTTCATCATTACCATCTTTAAGATTTCTCATCTTCTAGTGGCAGTGACTATATCAGGTATCAGGTGCTACGATGGCTAATCTAGGTCTATATGTATCTCTAGGCAGGTGCAGATGAGCGTAGAGTCTCTTATCCGATAGAATCGGACCGATTATGGAAATGACACTCTGATCAAACTCTGATCAGAGTTTGATCATAGCATGATCCAGGTCTCTCAGAAGAGAAGATGGAGAAAAATAAATTTTCCAGCTTCTTCATTCTGTGAGTCCGTGGAAATCTAACTGTACTCAAATGTCATCCGAGTGCAGTCCGATGTTTCTCACGCACTCATTGACTTGCATGGCCAAGTGCGAGCCGAATATCAGATCAAACTTCTGCCTGCAGCTATTTTTTCCTTTGAGAGTCTCTGTCCAAGATAAAAAGTATGATTCGATGCAAATACGCTCATCTGAATGAATAAAGGCCGGTTAGTTGACATTAGAAAAGTAGGCAAAGAGGACACTCTTAATTGCATCCTATAAACAGCTACAATGCCTAATACTCTTTTTGTTACCCCATTGAGCTTCAACCATGACAATCACATAGAGAAGCCTCTGACCAACTACAGAAGTTCCTTTTTGAACAGTACACAGGGACTAAAAAGGGCAAGTTAGGTAAGGATCATGGCCGACCACCATGTGACAACTGTGGATGTCATTTCTGTAGCTACTTTTTCCTCTACTGGAAACCAATGCCGTTTTTAGAAAACATAAAAGATTTCAGTGCAGATTTCACAACTGAATTTCACAATAAAGTGCAAGTGCGCAATATGAATATCCATCCAAAATCTGCCTTCGATGTGGGCGACACCTAATGCTTGTCCCCATTCTGGCTAAATGTGATGTATGATGCTTTGACAGAATCAATGATCCCACTTGAAGCTCCCATAAAACCCTCAGTTACCAACCATTGTGATATATCTGCTGACATTCACCTCTTTTATTGAAAAGATCAATCCGTATTGAAACTAAATTGTGCCTGGGGAATATCTGTGGAAGTAAGGAAACCTATGATATTTTAATTAATGTGGCAAAACCATTACCTAATGAGAAAGGCACAAACGCTTCATTCTTCCGGAAGCTGCCATTGTCATTCAGAAAGTTGGTGGGATCAAATTGTTTTGGATTCTTAAAATATTTTGGATCCTTCAAGACGGAGGTCAGCGCTGGAAAAATTACAATGTCCTGTAAAGATGAAAAGTTAAACCAGTCCATGAACTTTACCTAAAAAAACCCAAAACAGAGCACTGGACAGCACCATGAACCTTTAGAATCTTATAGGGTTTCTTGCCACATGGTTTTATTTTTCTTTGATGTGTCACTTTGGTTAATGGTTTACTTTCTTTAATATCCATAAAACCTTTATCTCTTTGGAGTTGTGTTTAAATGACAAGTCTATCTTTGGGACCCCTATAAAAAAAGTTGTTGGGACATGCCACCACCACCATACCGTGCCACATTATAGTTCTCTCACTTCTGACCTTGGGAATGTGGTATCCTCGAAATGTAGTGTCTTGACCGGCTGCATGTGGAAGTCCCAATGGTGTGATGTCCGCGAACCTCTGAATTTCGTGTATAACGGCATCTGTGTAAGGCATCTTGACTCGATCGTCTACTGAAGGACATTGATTCCGGCCGATCACCTGATCCATCTCCTCATAAATCTTACCTGTATCAATACACATTGGAATTCATGGTTTTCCGAGGGTAACAAAAATATAAAGTTCCTCCATTACCTTTTGATGTTATGTTATATGTATTATTGTGAAGAATTTTATTGTATAGAAATGGCTGTGTGTGCAGAGAAAAGTGGTCATCTTGGGTTGTCCACATCAACATGGCTCTAGTTTGGTTCTACCGGGAACTACTATTTCCTGGATTAACCAACACAGGATTCAGTGCTCCATTGTGCTGAAGTCAACAGGTGTTAAACAATTCCTGTTTATTGGAAGGAATTATTGCCCACTAGGACATTTGGAGACAAGAACTACTTGGATTCCATGTTTTCTCTGAGACTAGTCCTATCATTCATGAGTCTGGAAACAGCATTGTTACAAAATCCATGTAGTTTTTCTGTACCATACGTGGAGGTCATATTACATTTTTACTAAAATATTTGTCTTTTGCATTGATATGAGAGGATTGGATCAGCATATATCCAAAACTATGGGACTGTAGGCGATAAAGGGGCCATTTTATGTTTTCGTGAAACACTTTTATAAATATGTGCTTGATCATTTCTCAGCTTTGGACAATTCCTACGTGTTAGACTGGGGTCACACGGCCTTAGATTCTCTCGTGCGAGAGAATCGGGACGAGTATGCGAATGTCAGTGAGATGAAACTCTGTCAGAGTTTGATCTGAGTGTGATCCGACTTTGAGAGTCACAGCACACGTGCGGAGAAGATGGAGAACTTAATTTCTCCATCTTCTCCATTGTCGCTGTGCCCATACATCAGACTGCACTCAGATGACAACCGAGTGCAGTCCCATGTTTCATACGCACCCATAGACTTGAATGGGTCCGATCATCAGAGCCACATGCGACATACTGCGATTTTCTCATGCTGAAAATTTCTCCATCCTCTACATTCTGTCAGTCTGTGTAAATTGAACTGCAATCAGATGCCATGCGAGTGCAGTCCAATTTTTTCCACGGAATCATTGACTTTTAGGGTCAAGTGAGATCCAAATATAGATTCAAAACTTGGGTATGCTGCAATTTTTTTTTACTTGGACATGGAATAACATGGCGTCAAGTGCTATAGATAGCACTTATCTTAGTATTATCCTTTTGAAGAATCTATTAAAAATAAAGTGATCACGAAGTGCTGTCCTGCTGGGACCACTGGTTAGGAAAGCTTTCAGTGTTTAATTTTCCTGGAGCTCATCCGAAGTGAAAATGTGGCCTTACACAATGCCCCTTCCAATCAATGGGTAGTCTTTGTAGAGCAGGATAGGACAGGTCCTACATTACGAGAGATGCTCTTATCAGCTGCTCTCCTCTATGGCTAAAAGATGGGAGGGAGATCCTAAAGGGAATCCTACTTGTTTACTCCTAAATAGTGTTTATGAAGATAGGGGTTGCCAAGCTTACAAAACCT
>VIAB01003721.1:128434-141227 GCA_009801035.1 Oophaga pumilio
ATTTTTCGATACCGAGCAGTATCGCTCAACACTAATCGCAGCTAATTTTAGAACTTAATAGGCCAATATGCTCCTAATATGTTTATATACAAATTGTGAAAAGTTGTCTAATCTGTCATCCATTTCTTAATATTATGAAATATTTGACGGAGTACAGCACAATTACTGTAACTCCTTGGGGATTTACTTACTTGCCACATCGGGGTACTTCAGGAGGATGAGGAGCGCATTTTTCAGAGTTGTACTTGTAGTTTCAATTCCAGCAAAGAATAGATCTATCACCGATCCAAACAAGTTCTCAAAGTGGAATTCAGTGTCGGGTTTCTCTTTCTCCTGTATATATGGTCACGTTATACGATTAGCCACAAAACATTGCTAGTTAACATCAGATTTTCAGTGCTTAAATGGATGTTATGATGCTGTAATACCCCTGGAAGAAGCCACGGCGAAACGCACGTCGGAAACTTTAGATAATACACGATATGCATCTATTATGAGTGCATGGCAATTGTATACTATATGTTTGGCATGATACTGTAGTTATACATCTAGTTGTCATCCATTTACTGTTCTATCTATGTATATTTTTTTAAATGGTCAAACACTACAAGTACTACATTATTGGTTTTATGCGCATTATTTTTTACTATTTGTCCTGTGTCTGTATCACGGTAACTTGCCTCAGTTGAAAATTAGTATATTCAGTGTTTTTATATACTCTATCATTATTACCTTCTGACTTGTTCACTACCTCTAATTTTTATAACTTCTTTGGCATTTTCTAATGATAATATCACCCTTCATTATTATTTTTTATTTTGTTAATTTTAAATTTGATGTAATAAAATTTGTATTTTAATACACTTGCGATCATATCTGTAAGTTTTATATTTGCATGCTGCCTATGACTACCATAATCTTCTCTATCCATCATATTGGCCCATTAGCTGGCTGCCACTATTTGTAGGCAATATATACAGTAGTATTTGTAATTAAAATTGTAAAATGAGTGCATATTATATGTAAATCATATACCTGAAGTCATTGGGCAGTTATGCAGAGTCACTGGCCGTACCCTTAATAATGTCCCCGCTGGTCACACGCAGCCGTGTTCTCACTCACAGCTCAGTATCTTCTGGCTGGCATGATGAGAAGTTGCATCACTGATGTGACCACTGACCAAACCATCCAGATCGTCGTGGGACATGGGCATTAATGGATTATTGTTGGAAAGGAGAGTATAAATTTCCTTTTTTATGTTTGTTGAATAAATGGGTAAAAGGACAAGTGTGTTTATTTCAATTAAAGGACTTTACTCTGTCTGTGACTTTATCACATTTGACTATGGGGTTAGTAATGGGGGTGTCTTATAGATGCCTCTCCTTTACAAACCAGTAAAGACTAAGCAAACAGTTGTGAGCTGATATTAATAGCCTGAGAATCTTTATGGCCATTGGCCCCTTCTGATATTAACATCAGCCCCCAAGTTTGTTGATTATGCTATTAGCACCCATTGCAAGCTGATAAACTTATTTTTCTGCCAAAATGTAGAAGATTCTTCTGGCTTCCTCTTCCAACTAGGCATCATTACAGTCTTATGCAGCAGACCCTGATTGAATACAGTGGTCACATTCTGTAGAACACAGTGGTCAACTTATGGTTCCCAAGGAAAGAGGAAGTCTTAAGAACGATGAGGAACTGAGCAGAGTACAGAGGTGTGGTAAAATTCTGGATAAGGAAAATGTTTTGCTTTTTTTAATTTACATTACCTCCTCCATCTTTATTAGGAAACTATCAATGAAGTCTCGAGGGCAGTTCACATCAATGGTATTTTTGTGGTTCTCAACAGCTTGAAGGACAAATCCCTTGAGCTGATCCAAGTTTCTGAAGACCTTTTTATGAGGTCCTGGGATATAATTTGACGTCTTTGGAAACAGATGGAGTAGCTGTGAAAAGAATGTATTTTTATTATCTGACTCAATAGTTGGAACTCAATGTTATAGAAAATGTGCTGTATGTTGACTTACAATCCCCCATGCAGAGGCCAGAAGGGAGAACATTTCCTGCAGTAGTGACAGTAGGGTCATGAACTTCTCATCTTCATAATCAAAGCGTTCTCCAAACACAATTGAGCAGATGACGTTAGAGACGGCCAAACGCAATGAATCAGTTGGGTCAAACAGATTTTCTACATAGAGACACAAAAGATTGATCAGAAATTAGTGCAAGCTCCTAAATGCAGCTTCTATTTCCATCACATCAACTATTTTATACAGATAGTGACTTTTGAAATGTTGCCTGTTAAGAGATGAGCAGATCAATTTGAGTGACTCCAGTACAGTATTCTGGTCAGAGATACCTAGATGAGAGTCTCGCTGATCCCTTAACTTCTGATGTCCCTGGAGCAGCATTTGATTCGTCTGATCTGGTGCAACGTGATCTGTAAGACGTGACACACAGATGATGTCGTGCCAGTCTTGGCTAATCAAAAGCAGCAGCAGAGATGCTGGAGGATAAGAGATTCGCAGGTCTCCCTTCTAGCCATCGGGTATCACTGATCAAGATGCTGGACCGGAGTCCTGCTAATAGATCCACTTATCTCTAGTCACTGTCACTAGATGCTCTGTTATGGAGGCACTATAGTTTTTGCAGCTTACATTCATATGGGCATACAGTGACTGCCATTGATATGAGGGGAACCATGTTTCGCTCTCTTGGCTTCCCAACCATGCCCTCCACTCTGCATCTGGAAAATACTTTCATTACAAGCATCAGTAGCCAATAATGCAAGTCCTCACAAACCTCCATTATTTCTAAACCTTTCTACCAGAAAACGGGCTTCTTCTTGAATCCTCTCCGCGATTCCTCTTTTCCCCATCCCAAAGTTCCTAAGGGTGGTAAGTGAGAATCGGCGTAACAGTTTCCAGCGCTCACCATTGCTAAGCACAATCCCTAAAATCAAAGAGGAAAATCAGCAATGTTAAAAAAACTGGGAAGGTGTAGCATATAAATAATTTATGCATTTGTCATTGAAGGATTCTGCTCTATATTTAAATACAATAGAAAGGGGTATTTTATGACTATTTTCATGTCAAATTGGTGTTACGATAAATTTGGTACCAAAGTATGTCTTCTCAAGTGTCAATCTCAGTATGTGTTGATTTTGTGCTCTAGTCCATGATAAATCATAGTTTAATATCCAGTGGAAGATAGTATTATGCGTCAAATAGCTCAGCATTTCCATGTTCAGTTTTGTCCCTCATTCCCCTCTGTAAATTGGTGTTATGCCCCACTTCTAGCTTATCCCTTGGTAAGCCTTATCTATTTTCTGTTCTGTTTTCTTATTATTATGATCTTTTCTTGATTAGTGCCACATTCTTGGTGTCTGGTAGCTTGTTTTTCCACTTTGTGTTCGAGATTTCTCTGTGACAAATCTGTTGGCTCTTTAGTGCCCTGTACGTCACTCCCTGGTGCTCCTGTATTTCCTAATGTTGTCATTCATTCTCTTGTGTCCATCAGCTTGGTGTCCCACGCCTTTATTTTCATAGTTTGTTAGACCTTATGACTATCGATTCTATTCTACTCCATTGATGGTGGTCAACATTGGTTTAATGTCACATTTGGTTTGCTAACTCTTGTTGATCAATGGTTTATTTAGGCTATTTAGTGCTGTGTACTCTATTACCTCGCACCTTAGTCTTCACTTGTTTTGTGCCTAATTTTCTTGTGTCGTTTGGTTTGGTGTCCCACTTCTTGATTTGATTGCTAGACTTTGATTTTTTAACTCATTTAGTGCTTTTGTCATGATCCCAGTGCAGGTTTGACCTGCACACCAGGGGTTAATGTCTTGATCCCAGTGCAGGACCTGCACACCTGGAGTTTATTATTGTGGCCTCTCTTTGGTTCGGGGAGAGCTTCTTATAGCCCTGGCAAGTTCCAATCCCCGTCAGTTATACTTTTGCCCTTGACTGAGTGTGTTGACCCCTGTGTGCCTGTGCCTTGTGCCTGTGTTCTAGCTTGCTTGAATGGTTCTGACTCGGTTCTGTTCCCCGTTGTGATTTTGCCTTTTGATTCTGTACTATGTATCTGCTTCTCTGGTTTTCTGACTCCTGCCATGTCCCTGACTATTCCTGATCAGCCTGCTCCTTGTGTACCGTGTTGCCTCTCTCGTTTACTGACCTCGGCTTGTCTAGGATTTCATCTCCCTCTGGTGCCCCCCACCTTTCCCTGGTGTCCGGTGACCCCCTTTCCCCTCTCCTCTGCTCCAGGGTTCCTGTAGCATCCTACACTCATCTCCAGCAGCAAGACGCTAAACCCCGCCCCCTGTGGTCACGTGACCACAGGTCCAGTCAGTACACTCACCACCCGGCGTTCTGCTCATTCCAGCCCTGCTGTATTTCTGTCATCTTGCCCAGCTCCTGGGCGCTGTGAGTACAGCTCTCACAAGCCGTAAGAAACTCCGGGCTCTCACTGTCAGGGCTGCTGAAACCGCTGGTAAGTGCCCACCTGGCGGTCTCTCCTGATAGTTTCCCTTGATAGTTTTTTAGTCCTTGCTGCTGTTTAGTGCTTTGTACTCAATTACCAAATGCCCAGTTGTCCACTTATTTTGTCCCCATTCCCTAGTATTCATAGTTTGTAGTCCTGATTCTTGGTGGCAAAGAGTGGTAGACTTTGAGCTGTTTGGTGTTTTATCCTCCAGTCTCTGGTTTCCATGTGTCCACTGATTTTGTCCCCTTATCCTTATGTCTCTTGTTTTTTTATCTTCTTGATGCTTAGTGTTTGGAAGACCACGCGACCATCTAGTGTTTTGCATTGAAATCTCTGGTATCCAGTATTTGCCGTCCCATTTACTGACTTCTATAATAGTATAAAATATATCACTACTCACCATAATCTTTGAAAACTGAACTTGCAAAAAATGTGTTTCCTCGCATTGTGAACACATCGCTATTATCCACTAAGGCTTCTTTTACACAATCATAGCCAAGAAGGATCACCATGGGGCTATTGCCAATAAATATAGTCATCACTGGCCCATACTGCTTACTGAGCTGAAAATTTTTAAGATAAAAAGACAATTCTATTACATTGTCACAATTGGCTCATTGAACCTATCATTCAATGGTAACGTGATCAGAAGTGAGTCAATTGCGAAGAGGCCAATCAATCACAAATGGAATTATCTGCAAAACCATCTATTTAGAATTACAGTACCCATGTAAATCAATGAGCCTTCCGTGTAGTGGATTAGCATATCAGGTTATTGAGAGTGTAAGCCACTATTTCAGTGTATTTCCACTATATGTAAAAGAAATTGGATAAAGAAATGTTTCCCTGGTAAGAATATTAACCTAGTCTATTTAAACCTGACATATTACAGAGTGCATCACTTAATAGTTCTGTGATGGCCATATCACTTGATTTACAGTGGGTACGGAAAGTATTCGACTCCTTTAAATTTTTCACTCTTCGTTTCATTGCAGCCATTTGGTAAATTCAAAAAGTTCATTTTTTTCTCATTAATGTACACTCTGCACCCCATCTTGACTGAAAAAAAACAAATGTAGAATTTTTGCAAATTTATTAAAAAAGAAAAACTGAAATATCACATGGTCATAAGTATTCAGACCCTTTGCTCAGACACTCATATTTAAGTCACATGCTGTCCATTTCCTTGTTATCATCCTTCAGATGGCTCTACTTCATTGGAGTCCAAACCGATGAGAAAAAAGAGAGAACCTACAAAATATATATGAAACTAGAAAAACTTTATTACAAAATATATGAACACATAAAAATACAGATAAAAAGTGGGAGATCCGAGAAAGGACACCACGATCCACAGTGTATGGTAACAGAGGTATACATGAACAAGGACAAAAGAAATCTATATGTACATGCTAGTGCTTCTCTAACCCAAAGGAAAGGGAAAAGAGAGAAAAACAAAACCAATGTTGTTCCAAAAAACAAAATGTGCTAATAGGCATCAAAGCAAAACACTAAAGCATATAATAAGGGGATGCGCATACATACCTCCAGTGGATCGTGGTGCCAGCTGGCAGGTATGGAGGTATGTATGCGCATCCCCTTATTATCTGTATTTTTATGTGTTCATATATTTTGTAATAAAGTTTTTCTAGTTTCATATATATTTTGTAGGTTCTCTCTTTTTTCTCATCGGTTTATATTTACATGGGTGAACCTTGATATGGGTCCTTATAGTCAGCAACATAGGTATCCTATTAGGATTTAGTAAATACCAACATGTTGCTATTTTTGACTTTAACATTTTTGTTGAATATTCATTGGAGTCCAGCTGTGTTTAATTAAACTGATAGGACTTGATTTGTAAAGGCACACACCTATCTATATAAGACCTCACAGCTCACAGTGCATGTCAGACCAAATGAGAATCATGAGGTCAAAGGAACTGGCCAAGGAGCTCAGAGACAGAATTGTGGCAAAGCACACATCTGGCCAAGGTTACAAAAGAATTTCTGCAGTACTCAAGGTTCCTAAGAGCACAGTGGCCTCCATAATCCTGAAATGGAAGAAGTTTGGGAACACTGTAAGCCTTCCTAGACCTTGCCGTCCAGCCAATCTGAGCAATCATGGGTGAAGAGCCTTGGTGAGAGAGGTAAAGGAGAACCCCAAGATCACTGTGGCTGAGCTCCACAGATGCAGTAAGGAGATGGGAGAAAGTTCCACAAAGACAACGATCACTGCAGTCCTCCGCCTGTCAGGCCTTTATGGCAGAGTGGCCCGACGGAAGCCTCTCTTCAGTGCAAGACATATGACAGCCCGCATAAAGTTTGCTAAAAAAACACATGAATGACTCCCAGACTATGAGAAATAAGATTTTTTTGTCTGAGGAGATGAAGAAGGAACTTTTTGGTAATAATTCTAAGCAGTATGTGTGGCGAAAACCAGACACTGCTCATCACCTGCCCAATACAATCCCAACAGTGAAACATGGTGGTGGCAGCATCATGCTATGGGGGTGTTTTTCAGCTACAGGGACAGGACGACTTGTGGCAATTGAAAGAAACATGAATGCAGCTAAGTACAGAGATATCCTGGATGTAAACCTCTTCCAGAGTGCTCTGGACCTCAGACTTGGCTGAAGGTTCACCTTCCAACAAGACAATGATCCTAAGCACACAGCTAAAATAACAAAGGAGTGGCTTCAGAACAACTCTGTGACCATTCTTGACTGGCCCAGCCAGAGCCCTGATCTAAACCTAATTGAGCATCTCTGAAGAGACCTGAAAATGGCTGTCCACCAACGTTCACCATCCAACCTGACGGAACTGGAGATGATCTGCAAGGAAGAATGGCAGAGGATCCCCAAATCCAGGTGTGGAAAACTTGTTGCATCATTCCCAAGAAGACTCATGGCTGTACTAGCTCAAAAGGTGCTTCTACTCAATACTGAGCAAAGGGTCTAAATACTTATGACCATGTGATATTTCAGTTTTTCTTTTTTATTAAATTTGCAAAAATTTCTACAATTCTGTTTTTTTCAGTCAAGATGGGGTGCAGAGTGTACATTACTGAGAAAAAAATGAACTTTTATGAATTTACCAAATGGCTGAAACAAAACAAAGAGTGAAAAATTTACAGGGGTCTGAATACTTTCCGTACCCACTGTATATGTGAAGCCTTTGGTTAGACATGTCCTTATTTGAAATTAAGGAGCATATCATTTGAGGTCATAGTCACAATTCGGCTTAAGAGCATGATTGGGGCTCAAGAGGTCCCATTGCTGCATATGGGAAGTACTGAAATATAAATTATGTATATTAGAAGGGGGACCCTGTTACCAATTTGTGGTGGGTTGATTGAATTTCAAATTGCATGCTGGAGCCAGATTATTTATAGGCATGTGGTCTTGCAGGATGTGGGTATAAAAAGGAAGCCAAGGTATTTCCTATCAACAGGAGTGTAGATAGGAGGAGAAGTCCCTTTTGTAGGAGGGTTACAGAACCTACGTCCTGAAAAAGAAATTGTGTGTGATACCCATAGAGCAACAATCCCAGTGATCAAGAAAGTAATCTGTGATAAGTTCGAGTATATTGCATTGCTGAGCTACTATTGCAAAAGGTTAAAAAATATAAAGTGCAGGACTTCACTGAAAGGGGCGAAGTCCCTAACAATGACTTGGATTCCAGCTGTGTTGACCACATTGCCATAAATCATCGCCGTCAGGAGCTGCACTCCAGTTGAACAAATATTGTTCTGTGTTCATATTTGTACTCTAATTATCATTGAGGTAAGTAAGGTAAGTCCTGGGAATAGTAGCAGACTATACTTTTACAGTAAGTAGCCATGCTGGTAACCACAGCAACAGCTTCTGACCTCCTGGAGGACTAGTAGTGTAGCGTATGATCAACAGGACCACTAGTGCTAAAGAAACAAGTTATAGTTGGCTTTCGGGTAACATTTAAGAGTAATATCCAACCAAGTGGAGCCACTTAAAGTGACACTTAAAGTAAAAGTAGTAACTAAACTTTTGAGCCTTTCTCTGTGATAAGCAAAAAAAAAATAGAAGTATCTGTTTCACTATTAAAAATTGTCTGCAACCTTCCAGTGAAGTGCCTCTAGTCATTGTACTGACTAAAGCCTAATTCACACGTCCTGGTGATTTCTGTACAGGAAAAAATAGTACTGGTGAGGTCCGTGTGTCGATGAGACATCTGTGTGCCATCCGTGTGTCAGTGTGTCCATATGTTACATCCATGTCTGTGTCATCCTTATGTCTGTGTGACAAGTACTGGCTCCAGTGAAGAAGCTGTAAAGTTCGCACTGCTCCCTGGCACCGCCTGGCTGCTGAAGACCGCTCTCATCATTGTCTCCTGCTCACCCTGAGATCAGTGCAACGAAGAGACAGTGATGGATGTTGAACTCAGAAGCAGCTGTGTATCTCCTGTGTAAAATAAATAATTAAATTTAAAAAATGGCATGGGCTAGCCCACAATTTTCATAACCAGCAGAGGGAAAGCCCACAGCTGGGGGCTCATGTTAATAGCCTGGGACAAGAGACAATACCCCATAAGATTCCCAGGTTATTAATACCAGCTCACAACTGTTTGCTAAGCCTTCCCTGGTGAATTTGCAAGGAACCGCAGAAAAAAAATGGCATAGGGTCCTCCCTATAAATTGTGACCAGCTAAAGCTAAACAGGCAGCTGTGAGTTGATATTAATGGTCTGGGAAGGAGTCAGAGATATTGGCCCCAACAGGCTGCCAACATCAGCCCTCAGCCGTCCCAGAAAAGGCACTTCTATTTTTTTGTTTGATTATTTATTTTATACAGGAGGTACACAGCTGCTGCTGAGCAAAACTCCCATCATTATCTCCTGGTCACGCTGATCTCAGGATCAAGACACAATTATTAGGGCTGCCTTCAGCAGCCGGCCAGGGAACACTCAAACTGTACAGCTTCTTCCCAGGTGCAGGTACATGTGCACGTGCATCAGTGTGCACTTGTGCAGCATGCATTTTGCTGTGCAAAAAAATCTGACATGTTTGCTGGTTTTTCACAAGGCCTAAGAGAAATGCTCTGTAGATCTGAATCATTGCAGCTTTTTAAATGATCCCAAGAGCACAGGTTACCATGAACAATAATGATTATAGTGCAGCATATACTTAAAAACATGTAAATTGCCTCTTCACAGAGGAAGAGGACTTGAATTCTAGTACCACCTATTGAAAGTAGCAATCCCAAAAATCAATATCAACTATTTAATGAGCCATGCCATATGAGTTAGGATAAAAGCCAAACCAGAATCTAAATTTGCAGATGTGTTTTGGAGTTTTGCCCCTCCTTGGTGCAAAGCATGAGATCTGATTTGGCCTCTGACTGGGGTCTAAAGAGGTTTCTCCTCCTGACATGCCAGGGTAAGGAGACTTATTGGCCATGCAGTGCTCCCCTTGGAAATTAAATATGCAAATTGTCCATTCAGGGAGGAAGAAGACTTGAACTCCAGTGCCACCAATCCTAAAAGTGAATCTTGACCCATTAACAAGCCTTTCCATATGACTTAGGATAAAAGTCAAACCAGAATCTTAATTCGCAGAGGCTTGTTAGATTGCTACCTCCAAAGAGTGGCACTAGAATTCAAGTCTTCTTCCTCTCTAAAAAGGCAATTTGCATATTTAATTCACCATAGGAGCATTGAATGGCCTATAAGTCTCCTTAAACTGGCATGTCAGTCATGTCAATCTCCACAAGGAGAGATGTTACCCCTTATACACTTCTGAAATGATGTAGCTCAGTACTACTCACCTTCACTAATGACTGGGGCATTTCAGAAGTGCTCACGTGCAGAATAGTTCCCAGTACTGGGAGGGTAGGTGGTCCAGGGGGTAAGTTTTTACTCCTCAATTTTCTTCTCCATGCTCGGATGTACAAGACCAGTGTGACACACAAGGTCAGAAAGATGGTCCCTGTTACTCCTAGATCCATAGTCTTTGTATACTGGAAATAGAAAGTATGATATAACCAGTGCACAAGAGCAGGCTGCACCTAGCACAGGGGAAGTGTTGTCTAACAGTCTTTTATTTGAGTTCACGTGAGTCCAATGTACAAGATTGGCATGGGTTTTGTGGAGCAGAGTGACTGTATGTGTTCACCTACTGACGTTTGTTATTTACACAGGATGATAAGCGGCTCGGAATAAGAAGTCTATCGCTAAATAAGGCAATTTCACACGGCGATCCATATAAGGACTCCGATGTGTGTGTTGTGCAGGACATGTGTACCTTTACCAGGAATGAAAACCTATGAAAAATATACCTATTATATAATATTTGTTTGCAAAAATTGTTTATAGTGAATACTTTGAAAAAATATATTGCAATGAAAGGATACTCTGGATTGTGACGTCTTCCACACTTCACCAAACCATGGACAAACATCTCACTAGGAAATGTCACGTTGAAATAGTTCAACTTTACTAAACACAACAAATGGTACAATGACACGACAAAGCTATTTGGTAAAAGGGACACTCTTAAGTTTGTAAGTTATCCGTGGGATAGGGGATAACGCTTCGATCTCTTGGGGTCCGACCACCATTAACTGCACAGTTTCACCGTGCTGCTACATTCATTTTTAATGTGAGCCCTGAAGATCAGCCGAGCACAAATTTTTGTAAAAATTATGTTTAATGTTACAAAAGAAACCAAAATAATAAAACCCAGAACAATTTGTGGAACCTTCTTGACTGGGATTTTGTTTAGCTCATAGGGAAAGCTCATAATACTGTGCTGCTTCACACAGTCTCAAACCATATCTCAATTTTTACTTGAAATTTGCTACTCCCTCTCTTATCATTAACTCTGCTCCCAAGGACTTTGTCTTTCTGACCAAGACCCAGCTTATTCAAAGTTTAGTCCACTCATAGTTTTCCTTCAAAGGCATCTACTAGGGATGAGTGTTATGTTTCCGTAACTGAGGAGAAATAGCAAAAAATAGCAAAAGCGGTAATACAACAGAAAGGCTGGAACCTATTCGATTGCAGTAACCTGAACTAACCACACAACTAGAAGTAGCCGTGGAGCGTTCCTACGGTGATCCTAGATGCCTCGTCACAGCCTGAGAGATAACTACACCTAAAGGCAGAAAGATGAAAGCTATCTGCCCCGGAGCAGATCCCCAAAGAAAATAGGAAGCCCACAAACATTTAATGGCGGTTAGACAAGAAGAAAGCACGGACACAGACAGAAAATAGAATGAGCAAATGCTGGAGCCCAATCTGTCTAGACAGAAAAGTACAGGAAAGAATTCTGACTGCAATCCAACAAAACCCTAACAAAAATATCAACACTTCTGATTGCCAAAAAACCTGAGATCACACGATCTCATCCACCTAAATCAGATCTCTGGTGTAACAAAACGCTATTCAGCAAATAAAAAGTAACAAAGGAGCAAAGAAAAAGTGCAGACACAAACGGAGCACAATTGCAGCTCCAGACCCCTAAAAGGGGGACAGGCTGCTGTCCTCTGCAAGCAGCAAACCAGCAGAGAAAATCAAACAGAGGAAAAAAAAACAGCAAACACTTATCTGAAGGAGAGCAAGAAACTAGCAGTGCTTCAAGCAAGACCAGAAGGAACAATTGATAACTGGCAAGGCTGCTGGGAACTCAGGTCACTTATATCCTACCATTCAGCGCCAGCTGAAGGCCATTCAGTACTCAGTTCATTACCCTCAGCAACCACCGGAGGGAGCCCCAGCTCAGAAGCCGCCTCCAGCATATTCACAACAGATGAGCGAGTAGTGAGATATTCGGACTTGCTATACTCGTAACGACTAGGTCCTAATTATCGGGTATTCACAACAAGTAACGAGTCCAATGCAAGTCAATGTGAAATGCGAGTAATATCTGCATGATTGTTTAAATGGAGGCGGCAATCTGTAGGAGGAAGAGTGTGTGGGTGGAGAATGTGTGCGTATCTGTGTGCAGGGGTCTGTGTGTATCTCTGTGTGTGTCTGCGGGGGTCTGAGGGCTGTGTGTGTGTATGTGCATGGCTGTGTGTGTGAGTGCGGGGCTGTGTGTAGGCAGGCATCATCCGATGGGACTACAAGTCCCATCTGGCTATGTCTATTACAGTAACAGCATTAGCGGATGATGGGACATTAGCAGTCCCATCATCTGGCTAATGTGTTGAATAGTAAAAAAAACAAAAACAAAAAAAACATACAGACATAGAGTACATACTCACCATATACAGCTAATCCCCAAGGCCCTTGATCACCTGGAAAAAAAAATAATAAAGAAACAATATACTC
>VIAB01003722.1:72241-83466 GCA_009801035.1 Oophaga pumilio
TGTATTATTTACATTTTTGATTATTATTTGGTGTTGAATTTACCAAATGTTCAGAATGTAGTAAATGATGCAATATCTTATTTTGGGTTATTCTCTTTATAGTGGTTTTGAGTACTGAACTTAAAGAAGACCTTTCACCAATTTTTTTCATGATGAACCGGACATACCATGTAATTAAGGCTTCAGAGTAGAATAAAAGACCTTATAGCAAAAAACATAGATGGCGCTTCTTACTAACTGTTCATAACGTCAGAGCAGACCCCCACTGCTGCAACTGGACTAGTGCAAATAAATATAAAGGTTCCAGTCTAAAAATGGTTAATTAAGGCAACTATATAAGCCAGCCACATTTAGCCTATAGCAATCCCTGATAAAGCGCGTTGGATGTATTTCCGTCCATATTTCCTTCTTGCGTTCCACAGTTTCTCGTTGATGTGATCTTGAAACCACCCCTGGAACTTGTCTGTGGACTGCACATCGTAGCCATCTCAGTGATAGTTGCCAGCTGGGGCACTACACAACTTGGAATGCATTATTTCATCTTGATCTTTGCGGGACATACAATAGACCACACTCTATTCAGCCTTTAGGACAACAGGTTTTTATTTATAGCGGCGGATGTATACTTGATTGCATTGTATGGTTTATGAATGAGCCATGGACAACCATGTTAAGTATAATTCTTTATGTGCCACATTTATGTAAAGGTAAGTTTTGATTGGTTATTAAGTACAGTCTGTGTACAGATTGTGAGCTTTTTGTATTTTAGGAATTTTCTATTTAATTTTACCTATTGGCATATGCGCAAGTACTGTAACTATTTTCTTTTTAGAGTGGAATAAGATGCACTGAAAGTAAAATGCAAAGCCCAGAAGTGTGGAGCTACTAACTCCAGTTAATATTTCCACAATTCTGTGATGTGTAACATATCTGCAGTGCCTATATATTCTGCACACTCTGGCTGGCAGGATCTGTGGGCTCAGGTCATGCGATCCTGATAACATCATCAGAGTTCCTTCTGCACGTCTATGTTGCTGCCTCTTTATGATTGGTCATTATCATACAGGAGGCAGAAGAACACGCCCCCAGTGAAAACTATCTAATAACACCCATGTGGACTTACCTAAAGTTGACTCATTAGGTGCCAAATATGTAATTGTTAATATCTCCACAATGGAGAGATGAAATAAAAAAAAAGGTTTTAGTCCACCCTGCAGCCTCTATTACATTGTGTGTCCAGTTAAACCTGAAAAATTTGGTGAAAGGTCCTCTCAGCTCTCCAGGCACAAATAGGTTTAAAATCCTAATGCACAAACTTTTTCCCAATAATATGTAACACGTTAATAAAACACCATTCATTGTATATTTAACCGCTCAATGAGTAGACTAGTTTAGTTCTTACCCTGCATTCACATGTCAACAGCGCTGCATTAGAGGTTCATGCCATCAATTTGTAAGGGGTATACCAGGACCATGTGATACTCCACTCTCTTCCTTAATGTAAATATGTATTTTGTTGCTTAAATGTATATTATGTTGTATTATATATTGTATTTCAGGGAGACAGCAGTAACCTAGTTAGGCCACTAGATGGGGCACGTTAGTAGACTTAGGATAGGAGTTTAGTGTAATAGATAGTTAACATCAACTGTGGATAAGCAGGAGAATTTCCTGATCATATTTTAGTAGGGGCCAGGGTGCCCATAGAGCTCGGGTGGGCTTAGAGCCCGGGCTATACAGGGACTAGGCAACATTAAGTGTGAAGCCCAGACATCCAAGGCCCACAGGGCCAAAAGTGCAGCTTTGGCAGCAGTGACAACGGTAGTGGAAACCGGAGCTGCAGGAGAAGTCACAGCAGTACAGACGGGCAGGTCGCTCACCATGTGGCAGCTTATTGCATGGGCTTATGCCCTCAGATCTGGAGGAAATGGCTGAGGGAACCCCCAAGCAAAGTAAGTCTGGACAGGGAGGAAGCTGAGGAACTGTATGATACGGTCCGACCAGGGAATATGCTGTATGACAGAGAGAGGAGTACAGGGAAAGAGGAAGAGATGCATTGCATGAAATCTGATGTTGATGCTGTAACAAATATGGATGTGCTGTGTAAGAAGACCAGTAAAGTTGTACGTTTAAAAGATGAAATGGACTGTGTCTCAATTTGTGAGAAACCGGACAGAGGAAGCTTCCAGCAAGGTAGAGGAGACCCTGACGGTGCAGAAGGTGAAGCCACAGGTATGTTGACAATGGGACATTATTTTCATGTGATGGGGGGCCAGGGCATGCCAAAGCCACAAGCCTCAGCCATGAATACGGCCCTGGCTCTGACCCTCACAAATTCAAAGTAACATCAGCGTAGCAAACAAAAACAGAAATTGGGAGCTGTGCTGGAGACAGTGTTGAACCCAGGGAGGATGAGTGAAGCTTAGTTTTTTTTTTTTTTAAATTGTGACGGGGAGAGGGTTTTCTTAAACCCAAGAACCTTTTAATGGTCGTATAATATAGGTTGTTACATAAATTAGAGGCAGAATTCTGTGTCCTATAGTAGTAATAGATTTGACATATTGTTATTAGGATTTCATTCGTTATTGTTATTCTGTTAAGCCTTAGATGTGTGGAAATTTTCAAAAACAAACCCTCATGTGTTATATGACTGAGGATGCAGTCTGAAATTCAAAAACCAGCTCCATTTTGCTTGTATGATAAAGTTTGTCTTGTTTTTTTTTTTAATACAGATTAATTTACAGAATAAGTAAGTTCTTGCTATCAATTTCTACTATGTAATATACAAACTGTTAGGATTCTGCTCTACTTGTCAGTTTGAATGATCATCATGTGACTGCAAGTAAGCAAATTGCAAACCTGAACCCTAATAGAATAAATTACGCAGCGTTAGGATTCTGCAAATTGCAGTGTTTGCCAAATTTTTCCCAAGGGTTAGACAACCTCTTTAATGGTCTATAGGGCTCACTAAAAACTGAGAATATAAAAAAACAATATATTCGAAAACAGATTTATATCCCTCAAGTTTCATAAAAAGGTTACCTGTTCGCTGGGGTAGAGAAGAGAGCAAGAATAACTGGTTTTCCTTGAAAAGTTAGGATTTCACTGGATGACTGTATTACATTGAAGTAAAAATGAGAGTCTCCAGGGATGGAGCAGTTGAGTCGCGCTTTCAGGAAGGAAGTGAACTGCTTTTCCAAAACACGTTGAGATCCCCCCATATCATTTTTGCATACACGAGCGACACGAGACACAATCACCTGGAATATTCATAAATGCAATATTAGTGCATATGCAGTAAGAAAAGAGAAAAAGGGAGGCAATACAGAATGATACATCAGAAATTGATGTGTTTCCACAGGAGGTTTAGTACATTAAAAGGAATGTGTCATCAGAAAATAATCTGCTGATTAAATCAAGTTTATCCTTTAAATATATTTTTTTGTTATTAATATATTGTTTTAAAGGGAATCTGTCAGCAGGTTTTTGCTACCTCATCTGAGAGCAGCCTGATGTGGGCAAAGAGAAGCTGAATCCAATGATGTATCACTTAGATTACTGGGTGCAGCCGTTCTCATGTAAGGAGAAGCACCGGACCAGGCATACCTGTTCCGTGACGGATCAGGAACGGTCAGGGCTGTACCTATGTTGCACAGGGTAAAGCTTAAAACCTTGGACCGATCTTTGCACTCTATGACAGGGATGCGACTAAGCTTAAAAACACGCGTAGCGTGCAGAAGGACAGTTCGAGCTCTCAGACCGCTAAGCACCGAGATGGAGCAGGCCCACACCATAGGGGCCCAGTATCTCAGAGGCTGTCGACAGAGATACTTGAGGTGCTCGTTGGCACCCATTACAGGGAGTGACAGAATCCCCAGACAGGGAGTAGACGCGCGCGTGTTGAGACAGATAAACCAGGCGACCCGCTGTGAGCTGTATCCCAATTCACACATGTACAGCAGTCGAGCAACATTGAGCTCCGGCAGTGACAGAGACTGCTCACGTTTCTGCTCAACATCCCCTGGACACGGGACTCCCGTGAAGACAAGGAGGACTCACCGCCGCCGCCGGGAACCATATCTCCATCTTCTTCAGGACCACGCCGGACCCCTCACGCGCCACCGACTTTGAACCAAGGATTCCACAAGCTGAAGTTGTCGGACTGATAAGTTTATCATTACTTAACTCCTCTTTAAATTCCCCACTCCTGTGCTATCTCACTCTGCATAACCCGTTGCATTCCTTTGTTATACTTCCCTCTCCCTGCGTGGAGGATTCCCTGTTAAAGTAAATCCCTCATAACCCCTTGCTCTGCCTCCTGTCCGTTACTGCATCCTGCAATCTCACATTTGCATATAAGGGTGTGACCGTGGGTTCAGTCCCTCTGTCCTTGTTCACATTTATGTCACTTGACAAGTGGAAAGGTTTTTAATACAAGAGTTAGGACTGTCCCCCAAGGGTTGCCTTGACGTGGCGGGATGGCTTGCACATTCTTTTGATCAAAATTATGTTTACTAAATACCCTTATAATTATTACTACCTTCATGCAATTTTTGCAAAAAATTTTTTTACTTATTTTATTTCAGGATATTTGTTTTTTTTGTGTCTGGTAATCCCACATTTGGCATAGTTGGCAGGATGCAGTCAACCAGCATGGAGGTGGCAGACCAAGCGGCTGGGGAGGGCACTAGGTCCAGTATATCCCTAGGGGCAATGTTAAACAGCCTTCTGAAATTTAATGGGAATAACAATATGCTATGGAGCTGGACTGAGCACATTAGGGGAATGATGAGAATGCACCCAATGATCCCCGCCTTGCAGGTGGAGGTCGCCATGATTGCTTTGGACGGAAAGGCGAGAGACTCAGTCATGCTACGACCCCCCCGAGAGCGGGACACGTTTGAAAAAGTGTTGCGCATACTGGAAGAGACACATGGGGACCCCACGGACGTAGGGGAACTACACATGCGGTTGGTTCAAACAGAGGGGGAAACGGTGAGTACATGAACGTGCTACAGGAAATTCACACAACCATATTCAGAAAAGACGGCGTAGGCATAGGGTCTACTGACAGAGTGTTACGGGACCAGTTAGTGACTGGATTGAGAGACGCGCTGCTGTAACAGGTCCTGCGAGAACGCTTGCTAATAAATCAGCGCATGACCTTTTCAGAAGTCGAAAGTGAGGCACGCGAGTGCAAACAAGAGCAGGGGGTGACAACCCCGACGACGAAGGTCCGGACGACGAGGAGCAATACAACCCAAACAGTTTCATGTGTTAAAGAGAACCTGTCATCAGTAAAAACGCTATTAACATGCATATATGGGGTTAATCTGCAAGTAAATAGCGTTACTAATCTGCCCGGCGCCTCCAAGAAGCCGAACACTGCATGGAGAAAATTAACATTATTCTCCTCAGCAGCATTCCCGTTTCAGTCACGGTGGCAATGCGGGTTCAGTCACCGCTCTGAGAATAGAGAGCAGCCGCTGTAACTGCGACACCGTCCCTGACTCACAATGCAGAGCACCACATACACCAACCCCGCCTTAGGGCACGAGAATCTCAATAACACAAAACGGAAAATAAAAATTAAGAAACAACCATAAGACAAATTTCATTAACCAAGTTATCATTTTTTTCAATATAACGGTGCCGACCTGACACTGTGTGTAGGTTACTATGCACCATCCTGCTGACAGATTCCCTTTAAGCTTTTGACAAATATTGCCAGAGGCTGTGGCCCGAGGCAAAGAAGAAAGCTATGCTTCTGGAGTGGTACCGGCCCAGACCGTTACAACCATCAGGTGCGAAAAGAATGAAATGGATCTGATCAGAGTAGTACAAGATCTGCAGAGTTCCCTGAATATTATGCAAGAAAAGTACAAGAGAGAGAGACTAGAAGGAGACAAAGAGCAAATAGGGTCTTATCTGGAAAAACAGATCTGGAGGAAAACAGTACAACTGCACTCACCTGTTTTGGGTTGTGTGCACACAACCAATAAAAATGCTTTAGGCTGCTGCAGACCCACAAGGAGATGAAGCATAGGCAATGGAAAAAACAGATGGGTTGATTCTGCACTGCCATAGGAAGAAAAATAATGGATGCCAATCTACAGGGTGGGCCATTTATATGGATACACTTAAAATGGGAATGGTTGGTGATATCAACTTCCTGTTTGTGGTACATTAGTATATGGGAGGGGGAAAACATTTCAAGATGGGTGGTGACCATGGCGGCCATTTTGAAGTAGGCCATTTTGGATCCAACTTTATTTTTTTCAATGGGAAGATGGTCGTGTCACACATCAAACTTATTGAGAATTTCACAAGAAAAACAATGGTGTGCTTGGTTTTAACATAACTTTATTCTTTCATGAGTTATTTACAAGTTTATGACCACTTATAAAATGTGTTCAAAGTGCTGCCCATTGTGTTGGATTGTCAATGCAACCCTCTTCTCCCACTCTTGACACACTAATAGCAACACCGCAGAAGAAATGCTAGCACAGGCTTCCAGTATCCGTTGCTTCAGATGCTGCACATCTCGTATCTTCACAGCATAGACAATTGCCTTCAGATGACCCCAAAGATAAAAGTCTAATGGGGTCAGATCAGGAAACCTTGGTGGCCATTCAACTGCCCCACGACGACCAATGCATTGACAATCCAACACAATGGGCAGCACTTTGAACACATTTTATAAGTGGTCATAAACTTGTAAATAACTCATGAAAGAATAAAGTTATGTTAAAACCAAGCACACCATTGTTTTTCTTGTGAAATTCTCAATAAGTTTGATGTGTCACATGACCCTCTTCCCATTGAAAAAAATAAAGTTGGATCCAAATAGCCGACTTCAAAATGGCCACCATGGTCACCAACAATTGAAAAGTTTTTCCCCTCCCATATTCTTATGTGCCACAAACAGGATGTTGATATCACCAACCATTACCATTTTATTTAGGTGTACCCATATAAATGGACCACCCTGTATATAAGTGGTTTATTAGTCGTCTTTACCCAAATGGGGGTGGATGAAAAGGGTCTTGATCCGGATTGTATACAAGTAGTTGACGCAATGCTGTAGGAGACTCAGTCAGCATTTGCCAGCCATGCCGACGATTTCGGCTTCACAGACGCCATCACCATAAAGTCCTGACCGGGGACACTTCTCCAATACGAGAAAGATATTGACAGATACCTCCCAAGTTGTACCAGGAGATGAAGATCTTGTTGAAACAGATGTTGGATTCAGGAGTGGTGCAGAGTAATCAGAGTTCATAGGCAGCCCCAATGGTGCTTGTCAAGAAGAAGAACGGAATCATTTTTGCGTGGACTACCGGTGGTTGAATGCATGCACCATGTGAGACTCCTACCCCTTGCCCCGCATTGAAGAATCCTTGACTACCCTAGGGAAGGCTAAATAATTCTCCACTCTGGATCTAGCTAGTGGGTACTGGCACATACCGGTGGCAGAAAAAGACAAGGCAAAGACATTGTTCATACTCCCTATGGGACTGTTTGAATTTAACAGAATGCCATTCGGACTATCCAGTGCACCGGGAACGTTCCAACGGCTGATGGAGAAGTGCTTGGGTCACCTGAACTTGGAAACTACTCTAATATACTTGGACGATATCATTGTGTACTCTGCTACCTTTCAGGAACACCTGAACAGACTTAGGCAGGTACTCAGGCGAATACGGGCCCATGGCCTGAGGGCAGAGCTAATTAATTGTCATCTTTTCAAGAAGGAGATTAAGCACCATAGCCATAAGGTTTCCCAGGATGGAGTCATGCCTTCCTAAGACAAAGTAGCTGCTATACAACAATGGCCAGCACCCAAAACCCTGCAGGAGTTGAAAGCCTTCCTGGATTGGCCAGGTATTATCGGCGGTTCATCAAAGACTATGTGAAAATAGCAGAGGATTAGGTTCCTACCAGATACGGAGTAAACCCCGCACAACTACACCTCCTTTTGGCTGAAATTCCTTGCCCTGGTATGGGCCATGATGGAGAAGTTTGTAGAATACCTGATGGGCCAAAATCCTTGTGTGGACTGATAACAACCCTCTGGCCCATCTGGACACTGGCAGGCTGGGAGCACAGTGTGACCTAGAAGTGGTTGTTTGCAGAGCCTATCGAGCGTCAGAACAAGGCCCCATAGGCTTTGTACGGTGGATTCAGTGGACTCCTTTGGATTTGCTTAGACTACATCAGATTTGCATAGACTACGTCGGACTTTTTTTTTAATAAAGTGGTGAACAAGGGAAAGTGTCTTTGTTTTATTTCTGTGTGTTTTGTATGTATCTTCTTTTCAGGTTTCTATTCGCTTGACTACGTCAGATTCAGTGGACTACGTCAGACTTGCTTGGGATTTTTTTTTGTTAAATAAAGTGGTGAACCTAGGAAAGTGTTGGGGAATGTTTATTTCAATAAAGTATTTGTGTGTTATACTTTTTTTTTTCCTTGGTTAGCAATTGGCGAGTCTGATAGACACCTCTCCATCACTAACACCAGGGCTTGATGTCAGCTGTGTTTTTGGACAATTCACAGCTGACATCAACCCCATGTACCATTACCCCAATTGCAAACGATCCAGTGCATCGGAAAGGGCCAAGATGAAGTGGCAGAATTAGAGCACCTCATGTGATGCTTCATTTCTGGGGTAGCTGTGAGCCGGTATTTTTAGGCTAGGAAGTACCCAATAACCATGGACCTTCCCAGCCTGATAATATCACCTCTCAGCTATCTGCTTTACCTTTGCTGGTCACCAAAAATAGAAGGGACCCAAATTAATTGTTATTTATTTATTAGGTTAATGGATGTACAATACGCTACACATACAAGGCACATATTATATATGTGACAGATATCTATTTATCTATCTATTTCAGAAAAATAGAGGAAGCACACCATATAATGATGAAACATAAGTGCTATTTAATAGCCCATGATGGCAAGGTTTCATATAAAAAATGAGAACCTTTCTCAAGCATCAACTATCTGTGATGACAGCGTTTATTCTTAATAAGGCCAGACATATTTGTCAGTAGGTTAGGAGATATAGGCGATTGTTCATATGAGCCTGAATGTTGACTCTTTAATTGATATTTGTTGCAGTTGTGATGACACAGCATTTGTTCTTGATTAGGTCGGACTCGTCTTTCGTTAGGTCAAGAGACCTAAGCCATTGTTCATATGAGCCTGAACATTGACTCTTGAATTGATATTTGTTGCAACTTATTGTGCTGCTAGCCTTGTAAGACAGGGACGCAGGATAATTGAACAACTGATGATTACTAATATGTTGTTTACCCATTGTACCAGTCAATGCAGCTTGTTAACCTGCATACATTGAAGGATAAACTATGAAAATTAATTGAAAACTCGAACAATGAGAAATGACCTCATCCCACCTTCCCCCTGACCTGTGGATGATGGCCTGAAGGACAGTTGTGAACTATAAAAGAGGATCATCCCCTGTTCCCAGAGAGATTCTACAAGTTGACAGCTTAAGGGACCAAGGACCTAGCTGGAGGAATACAGATCTGTTCCATTGACCATCACTGAACTCTCAAAGAAGTTTAGAGAATCCAGGCTGGGATAATCAGATCGTCTGGCCCCGTGGGAAGTTTTGGAGAAGCCAGTTTGGGACAATCAGGTCATCTGGCCCCATGGAGACATTTTAAGAAGCTAGGTTGGGACAATCAGGTCACCTCGCCAAGTACCTCAATGTATTGTCAGCTTCCTAAGCTTGTCGTTACTTCCTCTCTGTGGGTCCCTGCCAAAAGCGGGATTCCACTGGTCGGGGTAGTCGGCCCTGGAAGCCTGAAGTTGCAGCTGCTCTAATCCCGCAAAGACAAAGGAAGGGTGAGACTCTGTAATTTACACCATCTTGTGTATTTGCTGGGACTATTGTATATGTTATTGTCTGTTGGTGGTTCAATAAAGTATTGCCACACTGTTTTACCCTCACTCTGTTTTGTCTGAGTAGTATTCTGCCCACGGGGAAGGAGAGCAGGTGTTCAATTAGATGATCCCTGATCAGTGCTGTTTTTCTAAAGACAGCTGGGAAAGTGGATGAGAGCACCCACTGCTCCTCGTGTCTTCACACTATCTAACTATTATCTACTTATCTATTATTAGCTATCTATCTATTATATTTGCACATCTTTAACACATAAAAATCAGTAATTTCTCTTCTGCATTCTATTCTGGCACACGGACGGCACACGGACCGCACACAGATGTTACACACATACACATGAATACTACACACGTACACACGGACGGCCAACAGAAGACCACACGGATAGTAAAAACACACTGTCTGACGCATACGTTTTTCAAAGTGGACATGTGAAGGGGGCCTAACACACAGCCATGACTTGCCGAGTATGAGTCGGGCTGATTCCTTGAGTCCGCTCCATATACCCGCCTCTGACTTGCACTTTACATGTACGAAGGATGTTGTCAAGGGGTTTAAAAAAAGAAATCTTGCATCTTTTCACATTAGCCACTAAGGCTTTTCTAGATTCTTAATTCCTGTTCTTTCAGAAAATCCACATGTGCATAACAGCAACTGACGGTCTCAGACCCTAACTTTTGTATTTTCTTATTATCTAGTAAGGGTGTGCAAGCCTCATTGTGAAGGAAGTGGAGAAGGGGGGAAGCTGTAATATCATATATTGGGAATGGTGGATCCTGTGTTATCAGCTGTGTATACAGTTATTGCCTGTCATTGTAATCCAGTCTATGACAATAATTAGGGTGCTGAAAAGTCTTCTGCTAAAGACTGGATGTATAAGTCTAAAATATACCCAGTGGCAAGTATAAAAATTGTAAAATTTAATTTTTTACATAGATTGTGATATAAAAAAAATCTTCGTCAAAAATTAAAAAAAAATACATTTTACGTGAAAACATATCGTAATTTAAACAGTAGGTCATACAGTATTCTGAATTTACATTTTCTTTAAAGAGAATGTGTCATCAGAGAATGACCTTTTGTTTAAATCAGTTTGTATGTTAAAGGGGTTTTTGGCTTTGTAAAAACCACTTGGCCAAATGATTGCATACTTGTAAAACAGCCAAAACAGTGCTCAATTTTCCCTAGTCCAACGCTGGCTCTATGCTGCTACTACAATCTCTGTGTATCGGCAACAGAGGTGACATTGGTGGCTCTACACTGTGTTCCAAATTATTATGCAAAAATTGTTTAG
>VIAB01003723.1:93182-105532 GCA_009801035.1 Oophaga pumilio
GTTTTTTTTTTTTTTATTGAGCCTAAGATAAAAATAAGTTTTACCTCTTCCTCATCTTCACACCTGTGACTTCACATTACAACATTCAAGAAAAACTATTTACACGTATAAAAAAACTCTCCATTCTTTCATCTGCTCTGGATTTAACAATAATAAAGATTTGTGCAAACAACCACAATATAAAGTGATCATAGCTTTATTGCGTCTTGTAAGATGTGCACTTACTGTCCCCAAACTTGTGTGAGGAGAGACCCCCAGACGCTGCACCAGTTGGCACAAGTAATTACAAGCAGAAAATTATAAACACTTCAGAAAGTTTTTAAATTTTTATTGACAAAAGCCTCGATATTCCCAGCGCTGCCGGTTATCCTCCACACTCCGGCCCTCTTATTCTCCGTACTCCGGCCCTTTCCCCGGCGGCTGGATACTGGCTTCTGGGCAGATCCTGACTGATGACCTCCCGTTCTGGTCTCATCAGAGCTCAGAGTTATCACAATGTCTGGGTTTTGTCGTCATTTTTTTGAGGATTCACTGCAGGTGCTCAATGGGATGAGATCTGGGGGTTTCTTGCCGAGGACCCAAAATGTCAGGGTTTTCTTCCCCGGCCACTTAGTTCTCACATTGCCTTGTAACACGGTCTCCATCATGGGAGGGGGGGGTGCGCATGGAGGTTTAGTAGACCCCATTCTGTATTCATGGCTGTGGTTGTAAGTATAATTGTGAGTGAGCCCCCTCCCATGGATGAGAAGCCCCCACATATTGTGAGTGACTGCCTCCATGGTTGAGAAGCCCCACATATTGTGAGTGACCACCTCCATGGATGATAAGCCCCCACATATGAACAGTCTCAGGAGGCTTTACTTCCGACAGATACAGGACTCGTTGCAGCGTCACCTTCTCTTCTCCAGTCACTATCCCCAGTGTCCCTACAATCTGAGGGGGAATAAAATATCTGCAGGGGATTGTGTTTCAGAGGACAAGGGGAAGTTTTGTCCATAACAGTGTAGTGAGTGTTATACGTGTGTAATATACAGTGCTGCTTACTATTATTGGCAACCCTTAATTTTTTTTCATAGACTGTACAATATAGTTATAGCCTCAGGATTTTAGGGATCCAGAGTAATACAACAACATAACATTGTTTTTCAACTTACATGTTGTAATTTCAAAGAAGAAACAGAATAAACTGCATGAGCAGCACTAAAGGCCCCTAATACTTGGCTGCACACAGTGTGTCATTGATGGCGGCCTCCAAACGTTTCTTGTAGCCATCTCTAAGCTTCTTGCACTTTTCAGCTGGTATTTTCTCCCACTCTTCCTTTGCAGTTTGTTCAAGCTTTTGAATGTTCACAGCGTTCTTTTCCCCAATGGCACATTTCGGCTCACCCCAAAGATTTTCAATGGGATTGAGATCAGGACTCGGCCATTTTAAAACAGTCAACGTTTTCTTTTTTAACCATGCCTGTGTACTTCTGGTTGTGTGCTTTGGGTCACTTTCTTGCTGAAGGACCCATGATCTTCGACTCAAAGTTTTCTTACACTGGGTAGGACATTCCGCTCTAAAATCTCTTGATAATTCTCTGATTTCATGATTCCTGTGATACTGTCAAGGCCTCCAGTACCAGACACAGCAAAGCAACCCCACAACATTATGGACCCTCCACCATGCTTAACTGTTGGTAGGGTGTTATTTTCTTTATTAGCTTCATTTCGCTGTCTGTAAACAAACTGTTGCTTTGCATTGCCAAAAAGCTCTATTCTTGTTTCAACTATTTACAGAACATTTTCCCAGAAGGATTTTGGCTTGTCAAGGTACTCTTTAGCAAAGATCAATCGTTCCTTTTTATGTATTTTCTTCAGCTATGGTTTCTTCCTTGGCCTTTTCTCATAAAGCTCTGCTTGTTTAGCGTGTGGCTTATGGTACTTGCTGAAACCATGACCCTAGACTGTTCCAGGTTGGCCTTCAGGTCTTTGGATGTTTGACGTGTTATTTCCACCATTTGCACCTACTTTGAAGACGTTTCTTGTCAGTTTTCCCTTTCCCCCCACGTCCAGGAAGGTTCTTGACAGTTCCATGCTCAGCAAACTTCTTAATAACATTGTGGTTTGTGTATAATGTATATGTATAGTGCATGGTATACGTGTGTGTATGGTATATATATATATATATATATATGTGTATTATACATTCACAGTGTATATTGCATATTTCTGCATTTCAGCATTAGCCACTTTTTTATTAATAAATTGCTGTTTTATTGTCATTTTACAATCAACATCTGCTGCTGCTAAGAAATGCGATTTACGTGAGATTCCAGGACTCCGATCACCAATGACGCATTACTGACATTAAAATAAAGAGATCCAAAAATTGGTTGTCTGGTACTTTATACTGATGGCTTATCCACAGTATAGCCCCTTAATATCTGACCAGTGGAAGTGCAACAACCGGGTCCAAAGCCAATCCGCTGTTCTCGGTGCTGGTGGCGGCCGGAAGTGATCATTTGTGGAGCAGAATGACACAGCGCCATCATGTGTATAGTGGCCACAGCAAGGTACTGCTTCTTGGATAGTTATGGAACTGCCGTATCCGCTGCGGCTGGGAAGAGTAGATTGAGTTGTGAATTTCCGCTCTGCAACCGATCACTTCCACTCATCACGGAGGATAACTGATCGGCGGGGGTTCCAGGAGTTGATCCCCCACTGATCTGATGTTGATGACCGATCCCTAGTATAGGCCATCAATATAAAGTACCAGACAACCCCTTTAAGACTTTACTTCTCCTAAGTATATGAAGAGCCACTAACCCTAAACTCTACAGTATGTACAAGTTCAACAGCAGGGTCTTCCAAAGAGGAGCCGATATCTGACACATCTTATTACAGCGCTGGAGCGATATCAGTCACATCTTATTACAGCGCTGGAGCGATATAAGAGCGGACGACATCAGTCACATGGAGATAGGTGTACTGTATACAGCAGGGATTGTGGTGGCCTCTTTGATACCTTATAACTTATAAAATGAAACTTATCCCAAGGGACTGTCCATCCAGGATTTTGCCCTCCTCAGGTCCCTTTAAGGCTCTTCATACTTCATCATTTTTCAGAAAAGTCAGGGATCTCCTTTCAGAATATTTTGCATAGAAATAAAAATACAACAGTTCTAGAAACTTTGTATCTTTCCTATCTGAGTGTGGACAGATATAACATGGAGCCACCTCTGATGCAGCGGTTTTGTGAGGAGCAGTAGCAATGTCCATAAGCTGCCGCTGTGGCTGTCGGTGTCCGCTGCCATGCTGGCCGGTCGGTGCCAGCTGGTGCGGTCTAGCAGAGGCTGAAGTCTCTGGCCTTCTGGCTCATGGGGTGGCGTCTCCTTCTCTTGGGCTGTGCACATTCTGCTCCATAGTTTGGCCAATGGAAGCTTTTCAGATTCAGGGGGCAGTTTTCCGCCCCTATCTCCTCTGTGTCAGAGTCCTCGTCCTGTGGAAAGGGGAACGCTCGGCCCGGATAAGTCTCTTTTAACATGTCCTCAAAGCACAGCTCCAGGTTCCTTCCTGCCTCAGCGACCTCTGAGTCTTCCTGTAAGAGATATATGCCGTTCATAAAGACAATAACCTGGATATTAGATGTCTTATTAAAGGTGTTCTCTAGGGTGTTTGAGAAAAACAAACCAAAACGCAGCTTCCCACTGGTCCTGCAGTGATGACATTATATATGTATATGAAAGCTGCAGTTATGCTCTCTTGTAGCCAGTGAATGGCTGCAGTGGTCATGTGAACTATGGCCCTTATGTCATCATTGCAGGAGGGGTGAGGATTTGATTAGTTTTGGAGCGTGCAACTTATAGATTCTGCATAGAAAATCTTTGAAACCCCCTGGTGCCGATCCGCAGCAGAAATCCTGGGGTCAGCCTCCAAGTTCTGCCATGGAGACCGCCTTTGCTCTATTTCACACTCTAAGGCTGTGTGCGTGGACTTCTCGCTGGACACTGTGACGAGTGATGTGTACACCGGTGACCGGATCCATTATTCCAGCACACGGCCTCTGTACTGAGCGCCATTCATCGTGGCTCCCACTCCTCAGCTTGTGTTTCACGCCCTGGTATTAGATACCCCACCAGCCGGCCATGCCAGATTTGTATCACAAAGTGAAATGAGCTGGCGCCAGACCAAGATATCGTGTTACTGCAGAAATTACATTAATTACTTCTGTTATTTAAACTGGCGAAGGCCTCGCTAATGATGGAAACCTGAACTAATATTTATACAGTCTGAGCAAATATGTCCCCAGTCCAGGCGGGTGGAAACGGTATCAGAGGCTCCTCTGCGCCTATATGCCAAGCCACCGAACTGTCCTCACTCCGGATCACCGTCAGATGCTGGGGATATTGTGAGCTTCATACCTGCTACAAAGTAACAGGACTCCAGTAAAATGGCTTCTGAAGGGGACTTCCTCTAAATTAACCTTCAGCTGTGTGTTCTCCATGCTCTCTCCTTACTAACAGATACTAACTAAAAACTATCCCTCCTAGCCCTGCTCACGCAGCTTGTTAGGCCGGTTTCACTCGTCAGTGGCTCCGGTACGTGTAGTGACAATTTCCTCACGTACCGGAGACACTGACACACGTAGACACTGACACACGTAGACACATTAAAATCAATGTGTCTCTGCACATGTCAGCGTGTTATCACGGACCGTGTGTCCGTGTGGAAAACACGGAGACATGTCAGTGTTCGTGGGAGCGCACGGACTGTAAAACGTGCTGTACACGTGCACACGGAGAACTGTTCACACAGTCCTCCGTGCGCACGGACAGCTACAATAAGAGCTGTCCTCTGCCTGTGGTGCTGAAGCTGCTTGTCATTATTCTCCTTGCTCTGCCGGCAACAGCGAGCAGGGAGAATCCATGAAAAACCCGACGTGGGGTCCCCCTTAAGTTTTCAACCAACCCGGCAAAACTATACAGCTTGGGGCTGCTATTCTCATGCTGGAAAAGGGCCATGATTATGGCCCCTCCAGCCTAAAAACAGCAGCCCCCAGCTGCCCAGAAAAGGCTGTAAACTGATTAACCCCTGAGACAGATTTACGCCGTGGGACCTGACTGATCGCTGGACAGGTATGGGATATTGTTGTTTTTTTATTTTATATTTTTTACAGGAGATCGATGGCATCGAATAGCAGTATAATAAAGATATAAAACCTGTGTAGTGTCATTCATTCATTAAAAGACTTTATTGTTACTGTGTGTGTGTTTATTTAACCCTTTTTTTTATTATAGGATTAGTAATGCATAAGTGTCTTATTGACACCTATGCATTACTAAGCCTGGCTTAATGACACCTTACAATAGCAAGGTGACATCAACCCTTTATTAACCCCACTTGCCACCGCTACAGGGCAAGTGGGAAGAACCCGACAAAGCTCCAGAATAGGCGCATCTAATAGATGCGCCTTTTCTGGGCAGCTGGGGGCTGCTGTTTTTAGGCTGGGGGGGGCCATAATTCAAGGCCCCTTTCCAGCCTGAGAATAGCAGCCCCCAGCTGTATAGTTTTGCCGGGTTGGTTGAAAACCGAAGGGGGACCCCACGTCGGGTTTTTCATTGATTCTCCCCGCTCGCTGTTGCCGGCAGAGAAGGGAGAATAATGACAGGCAGCTTCAGCACCACAGGCAGAGGACAGCTCTTACTGTAGCTGTCCTGTGGTCCTGATGCGGCACACGTGTGCCACTCGGATATACCACGTTTTTACACGAACACACGCACACGGATATCTCTGGTACCGATTTTTCCGGTACCGGAAATATCTAGACGTGTGAGACTGGCCTTACAGTGTATCACAGTCAAGAAGAAATCACTGCACACGTAATTAATTGTGCAAAAAGTGAACAAATTTTATTGAAATGGTTGCGACAAATATTAGTGACGTTTCGGTCACGTATGGCCTTTATCAAAAATTGGTCGCTGAAAAAAAAAACAAAAAACATTTCAATAAAATGTGTTCACTTTTTGCACAATTAATTACGTGTGCAGTGATTTCTTCTTGACTGTGGATTTGAGGACCATTGGTCCCTTTTCACTTGCACCGTATAGGGCGACCTTCTTTGGCCGAGTGCTTACCATTTTCCTCTACTCTTACTGTGTATCAGTTTAAACTATCCTCTGTTAGCAAAGCACAGACCAGCCTTACTCTCTCCTGTGGTGCACGGCCCTCCTGAACCTGCGCTGCTCGTCCAGTCCATGCACTTTCCCTTGTTGGTCTGCAGTCGCCTCTTCCGGTGAGGGGTCACACACCTGCTGCAGCCAGTTGGCATTTCTGATCTGCTGCAGCCATCACATTTTGTCCGAGCCAAGATAAACAAGCATGTCTTCAGCAGCGGACAAAATTTTAAGGCTGCAAATGTAATTATGTGATGTTCCCTTCCAGAAGAAGCAGCCAGGAGACTGGCGGACGGTGCACAGCCCAGAGAAGCGGTGCGCATCCAGAAGGTGAGTATCTATTATTTTCCACTCTGGGCCCGTTTAGAATGTGCTTTGATGAAGTGGACAGGCCAATGTTACTCCCAGATCTTGTGCCGATTCCCCTCTGGCATAGCCTCGTGGCGTCCTTCACACCTTCACTTACGTAATTAAACTTGGCGCAGTTCCAGAACATGAGCCTGATATCAGACACCAGCTCCTCGGGGGCGGAGTAATGAGGGATATGTCGCTTCTGGAGCTTCTTTCGAATGATTGACAGGTCCATCGGCCTCTTTATAATCTGGTAATAGTGACGTGCCTTCATTAAAAGACGTGCATATAACACAGCAATTAGTCCAATAAGCGATATAAGAATCCCTACGATACTGCGGTATCTAATGCTACGGCCGCTGTGCTCCGCTCCCTCCTACGGTCCTATATAGATGGGCACTACGTAGCTATCACCTCAAGGTCAAGGTGTTGTAGAGATGCTGCTCTCTGACATAGATGTGATAGTCTGCAGCAGATGGCAGGTATAGTAGTGAATATAATGTGACCGTGTGGGGGCACTCAAGTGTGATAGTCTGCAGCAGACTGCTGGTATAGTGGTGAATATAGTGTGACCGTTTGGGGCACTTCTATGTGTCGCTCTCCATCAGGGTTCATTAGGAGAGCGCCTCCCCTAGGATGGTGCTGGAATGACACTTACGACAGGGCTGACCGGTTCCTGGAACGGGACGCTCAGACTATTACAGTACAGAGACAGCACCATCTTCTCGCACAGCTGTAATGGAAACGCGTGGCGTCAGGTTATAAAGCTACGTACAGCAATGAATGCATATAGAGTTTTGTGCCCAAAATTTAAACATGAACAATTACAGGAATGGAAATAATTAAAATATATTTTATTAAAATATACTGTTGGGGAAATATATATTTGATGCCTTGCTGATTTTGTAAGTTTGCCCACTGACAAAGACATGAACAGTGGAGCAATATTCCTCCTGACATGTGCGCAAACCTCGTCATCAACTACAAGAAGCGTCTGACTGCTGTGCTGCCAACAAGGCTTTACCACCAAGTATTAAGTCTTGTTTGCCAGAGGGATCAAATACTTATTTCTCACTGCAAAATGCAAATTTATATAATTTATACAATATGATTTTCTGGATTTTATTTTTGATATTCTATCTCTCAATGTTAAAATTAACCAACCCTTAAAATTATAGACTGTTCATGTCTTTGTCAGTGGGCGAACTTACAAAATCAGCAAGGGATCAAATACTTATTTCCCCCACTGTATAAATGACCTAACTGGAATGAACAATACACCTGATTACAATGAAACACATGAGCGACCCCGGAGCAAAGCCGGACGGAGATGGTATAATCTAGTGATGGAACGCGAGGCGAAGACTCCAGACAACGAGCACAAAAGGCAAAGAATGGTTTCAGGGAAGAGTCTGGCTCCCCAGAAACCAGAACACTAGTGTCAAGTACCGAGACTGCGCCAAACCTGGCCCTCTTCACTACAGCTTTCCCCGGGCTACGTCGGCGCGCTTCACTACAGCTTCCCCCGGGCTGCTTCCTGCATTAGGCCTGACATGCCGTTGTTCATACCCGTCTGGTCGGCCGCTCCCGGCTCGCTCACATGTTCTTGTGTTTCTGGATATATTAAATTCTAATTGTGTTTTTTAAAACATTTGATAACTTTATAATAATTCCTTATTCCTTGTTTCTAGTAAGTATATTGCTCTACATTGTAGAATTAGGTACACAGCTCAGCAGACAGTATCACATAGGCTAGGGTCAGATACACGGCTCAGCAGACAGTACCACACAGGATGGGATTAGATACACAGCTCAGCAGACAGTATCACACGGGATAGGATTAGATACACGGCTCAGCAGTCAGTACCACACAGAATGGGATTAGATACACAGCTCAGCAGACAGTATCACACAGGATGGGATTAGATACACAGCTCAGCAGACGGTATCACACAGGAGAGGATTAGATACACGGCTCAGCAGACAGTATCACACAGGATGGGATTAGATATACGGCTCAGCAGTCAGTATCACACATGGTGAGCTCAGATACTTTGTCCTTGTAAATGTCTTGGCCTTTAATAACTAGCGCTGGTTGTAATGAGTGACTCACCCGCTCATCTGCGGTGTCCAGGTGCGGTAGCATCCCCTCTTCGATCTTATTTTCCCGGCTGTAGCGCGTGTTATCACAGTCGTATTCCACTTCTGGCTTGCTCACATGGCGACACAGCGTACAGACCCATTCACCTCTGCAACAAACACATTACATATCACCAAATGCCTGAAACTAGCGCCTCCTAGGTCAGAAATCCAGTATTGTGAGAGCCGTGTCTGCTCAGCAGGGGGCAGCAGAAATCTGCTCTGTATATGTCTACAGTCACAAATGGGATTGGAGATTTCCCAATGATAGATTTCCTGCTGGGTCCTGGTAATGCACGGGCCTGTGCCCGTCTCCCGTGCCCTGTGCTTGTCCCTTGGCTATGTGCTTCCCCCGCCGGTGCCGTCTCACACCTGTGCCCGTCCTCATCACGAAGCTACATATTATATGCAGAAACCCATAGTAAGGGGGTTTGTATAAAATGTAAAACGAGACCTTTTTAATGACCCAATGAAAAATGTTTTTACTCATTTACATCAAATCGAGGTCTTGAAAACCTGAGACGTCTTTATGGCACAATCGCATGGCAGTATAAATGGGGCCACGATCGATTGATCGATCCCTCCCTCGTGCAGCATATGACGCCCTGTATGATGCTGGCGGAAAGCATCGGACTGTCCCCAATAACTCCACTTTCCAGAGGTGAATTCGTACCCTGGGAAGCTGAGCAGAGCAGGCACATGGCAGGACAGGTGGTAAACCTTCGGACAGGTGTCGCAGCACAGCATCTCTCCGCCGTTCAGACACACAGCGCAGAAATCCTCATTTTCAATGTGATTGGGGTCATCAGATTTTTTTGACGGTCCTGTGTTCTTGCATTCATGGGGGTGTTCAGGCTCGGGCTCCACAATGTGTCTGATCTCCTGAGATCCCCCAGTATAAGACTGTATCCGAGGAAAAGGATGCGGCCTTACTGGTGGTGTCCGCGCAGGAGGAGCTGTGACCTGTGGTACGGCGTCCGGCTCATACGGAGACTGTGCTGCCGACTGTGGTGAAATCTCCGTGGACGGTGATGACAAGTGTGAGCTGTCCGCATTCACCTGCAATAACCAGAAGACAACATGTCAGCCAGGACTTCACTATTCCTCCAGTCACCTCCAGAGCTGCACTCACTATTCTGCTGTTACATCGTGTCTTATCCTCCAGTCACCTCCAGAGCTGCAGTCACTATTCTGCTGTTATGTTATCCTTCAGTCACCTCCACAGCTGCAGTCACTATTCTGCTGTTACATCGTGTCTTATCCTCCAGTCACCTCCAGAGCTGCAGCCACTATTCTGCTGTTACATCGTGTCTTATCTTACAGTCATCTCCAGAGCTGCAGTAATTATTCTGCTGTTACATGATGTCTTATCCTCCTGTCTCCTCCAGAGCTGCAGTCACTATTCTTCTGTTTACATCGTGTCTTATCCTCCAGTCACCTCCAGAGCTGCACTCACTATTCTGCTGTTTACATCGTGTCTTATCCTCCAGTCACCTCCAGAACTGTAGTCACTATTCTGCTGGTACATCGTGTCTTCTCCTCCAGTCACCTCCAGAGCTGCAGCCACTATTCTACTGTTACATCGTGTCTTATCCTCCAGTCACCTCCAGAGCTGCAGCCATTATTCTGCTGTTACGTCGTGTCTTATCCTCCAGTCACCTCCAGAGCTGCAGATACATTACTGCTGGTTTCCTTGTAGGTTACTGTGCTTCTTCGTCTGGCTCATAGTCTGTACATGCGCTGTCCACTTGTGAGAGATATGTATAATTCTCACATCTGATACCGTTGTTGATACATTGTGTACGGAGTTCAGCTCTGGGTGTGACTGGAGTATGATACAAGGTGTCCTGTGCTGATGCTCGCTCTCTCACCTTTATGGACATACTTTTGTATCGGGCGCCATATTTAATCAGTAAGCGCAGAGACCCGTCCTCATCCTTCTTCTGTGGCTGCACTTTAAACACCGGGAGCTCTCCTGATGGAGGGGGACAGATCTTCAGACGCTCCAGACGCACATACGGGATCTTCGTTTCTTTTGCTTCTGCCCTGAAGTAAAATGGTGATTATTCACAATTTACTAGATGTGTGCTAGTTCTCTAGATGCAGCCTGGAGTGTAAAGAATGAAGGTTTTCAGTAATGGCTATGTTAATTTATGTTTTTTTACTTGCTAGTCCAGTGCATACTACAGATAGTACCAGCCATGGAAAACAGAACAAATTCCTCCATTCTTTACACTGCAGACAAGAAAACACAGCTAAATAGGTACGTTTCCAAGTGATCTCTAATGATGAAACTGCTTTATAATGGCTAGACCTGTGAAAGGGTTAATACAAGCTATATAGTGAGTGTTGGTGCTGGCCCCTGGACTTTTAGGCATCCTGTGGCACCCATGGGGCAGAGAAGAAGGGCACTAATGTCACTAATGAGAACTGGTGGATTATTAATGGGATTACACGGTATAAAGCAAGGTGCTGTGCAAGAGGCTTTCTTCAGGACTGACCCCCGTTATCAGCTCGGATGGTCTTGTGATTGGCGCCTCGGGGAATGTCACCACCTGTGCGGTCAGGTTCTGAGCTCCTAGATTAGGGAACACTCGTGCCGGAGGATTGTGCTTGCTGTTCTGATCCTGATACGATGACCTCGGTTCCCCTTTATCTCCGGTGCCACCTAATCTGAGCGTTCTCCTGAAGTCCTGACCTTGGAAATGTCAATGGTCACCCATACGTGGCAGAACGCAGGAGTGCAGACGCCTTATCCAGCTCTACCTCGTCCATATGGGACCGATCTGATGTGGAAAATCTGCTGCAACAAAACCCGACTTGTTGCAGATTTGCTGCACATTTCCCTTCTCCTTTGCCCATAGTTCTTGTGTTATAATTCCCTGCCGTGTTCACGTCTGTTTGCTATTAGCGAATTACATTCAATCGTGTGCAAAAAAAAAAAGTGCAGCGTATTACCGTTCCAGCAACGTGGGGGAGATTTATGCACATCTCATGTCCACTGCGCAATGTTTTTTAACGCAGCAGAAATTGACCTGCATTTTCTAAATTTGCAATATGTGAATTTCTCTCATGCATTTTACTTGCAGATTTTCTCCATAGATTTGAACGAAATGAAGAAAAATATAGATAAAACCTGCATATATCTCAAATGCATGTAATACACATACGACTTTACCAATAAGTTAAGGAACTCAGCAAGTGGGACGATTCCAAAGCAAAGTAGATGTAAAACATGAAAAACCAAAAGGAGACAAAAAATGCAGCTCAAAAATGTGATAAAAACACATGAAAAAACATTGGCTAAAAACAACCACTAGAAAGCTAAATTAGCCAAGTAGAAAATGTACATTATCAAAGATGCACCAAATACTCATCGTGGGAACCTAGGATATACTCCAGGGCTGTATTCACAATTCTGCTATTTGGAAATAGTTGGTAGATTATGGACATTCGCCCTCCACTAGCTGAGCTCTTATAGTACAGGGGGCAATAGGACAGATGTCACTCATTAGGAGTGTGTGCAAAATCTGTCACTGGCCGCAGGGTCCTTGCCGGCCACGGGTTACTAACCTGCAGCAGGGTACTCGCCGGCCAAGGGTTACTAACCTTCAGCAGGGTACTCGCCGGCCACGGGTTACTAACCTGCAGCAGGGTACTCGCCGGCCACGGGTTACTAACGTGTAGCAGGGTACTCGCCGGCTA
>VIAB01003724.1:0-11914 GCA_009801035.1 Oophaga pumilio
TAGTAACCTGTGTCCCCCAATGAAGCGATAAAGAAAATACATTTACCAGAACAATCCCAATAAAGAGGCCGCATGAGATTTGAGATTTTCAGAAACAACACAACCCCTCCACAAGTAGAAGAATGGGGCAGAAGGGGTCTCCAAAGTCTCCTGTGTGGAGTGTGTGCATGGCCTATAGGTCTCCTTACACGGTCACTCTCCGTGAGGAGAAATGTTACCCCTTAGATCCCTGTGCTTACATGATCATTGCTCCATTCACATCTATGGAACTGATGGTTCGGCTAAACCACCCCTTCTTTCACACAGAGGATTTTGGGACCGCCTTTTATAAAAATAAACTGCTCCTCACTAACGAGTGCCGTGTCCTTTATCTCGGCAGGAAATATATCATTCATATGGGAGGACTCCAGAGGCTCCTTCTAAAAAAAATGAACATATGACATCCACCAGGGTTTATTGGGGCCACCGGTGGAAACGGCTGTGGGGGCGACAACACTTCAGCTACAAAACAGAAGAACGTATCGATCGTATATGGAACGGTTGTTGTCTCTCGCCACGTTAACAACAAAAAGTGAATTATTTGCAAAACAAGCCAAAAAGGTAAATAAAAGTTAAAAAAAAAATAATACAATTTAAATTAATAAAATAAATACAAAATATATAAATTAATCAATAAAAAATAATTATAATAATTGATCTGCTGCACTGGGAGACAAAGTTGTCCACTGCTAACCCTTATGGGCCTAGTTGAGGCTATCCCACAAAACATCAGAACCCTTTACAAGATCGGGTCCTGCCCAGCACTGCCGGAAGGAAAAACATGGGGGACAAAATCAACGAAAACTTGGATTGCTGTAAACCCCGGGAGACACGTCTGTGATTTTTTTTTCCCACTTTTTTTCCTCCTTGCCTTTCAAAAGCCATAAACTTTTATTTTTCTATCCACATAGGCCGGACGAGTTGCACTTTTGAATGACACCATTCATGGTACAACATAGTGTACTGACAACGGGAAAAAAAATTCCAAGTTGGGAAAAATTGCGGAAAAAAAAAATGTAATTCTGACAGTTTTTGGGGAATTGTTTTTACAGTGTACTTTTTGTTGGAGAACTGATCTTGTCATATAACTCTGCTCATCATTATGATCACGGCGATACCAAACAGGGCCAGTTTTTTTATTATTTTGGTGGTGAGAAAAAAACAAAACAGAAGTTTGCAAAAAATATATTTGGAGGTCGTGTCGCCATTTTCTAAGAACCGTAATGTTACCAGGTGAAGGAGCGGTGTGACGGCTTATTTTTTGCGCTGCGAGATGATTATTAACGCCATTTTGTGATATAGGTGATGTTTTCATCGCTTCTTACAGGGACCAATAAAACATTTTTTCTTTGTTTATGAGTAATTATATAGTTTGATAGATCGGACTTTTCTGAATGCGGCGAAAACAAATGTGTATTTTGTTATTTTTTATTAGCTTTATTTTTAGTGTAATTTGTTATTCTTTATTTTTTAGTGTATTTTATAAGCTTTATTTTTAGTGTTGTTTGTTATTTTTTATTAGCTTTATCTTTAGAGTATTTTGCTATTTTTTATTATGTTTAATTCTAGTGTATATTATTATTAACAACTTTATTTTTAGTGTATTTTGTTATTTTTTATTATGTTTAATTTTAGTGCATTTTATTATTTTTTTATTAGCTTTATTTTTAATGGGGAAAAAAGGGAGGTTTTCTTTTTTTTTTTAACATTTTTTTCCCCACTTTTCACAGTACTTTTTAGTCCCCACAAGGGACTTGAAGTTGCGTTCATGCAATTGCTTGTGCTATACACAAGCGGGGCCACAGTATTGCTGCATATAGCGAAAATCATGGTCTCCTTTGAAGGCCGGCCACAGGCAGGATTTCAAGGGAGCTTCATAATGACATCACGGGTGCGCAGGGAATGAGCCCGATCCACACTCCCGCTTCCAACTTGCACCATATTCTACGACAGATGTCGTGAAGGGGTTAAAGACGTTTTTAAAGTTGTATAAACCCTTTAAAATCCCTTCTTGTGACTTGAAGGTAACCAGTTACTATGATGAGGCCCTTACGATGCTGCACGCACGAGCTGGAGATTTCATTAGGTCACTGATCACTAAAAGCTGAACGCGCGGCATATGTACGGGTACAAGGAGGCAGATACCGGAGGTCTGATGCCAGTCAGAAAGCGGCCGGTCACAAAGCCACCAGACCGTGGGGCAAAGTCGTACGGTTGGAAACAGGGCAGGGATTTTCCAGAAGGCATCAGTGGTGGCCGCCGACCTTCCAATTCAATTTGTCCAAGAAGGCAGGAGATCTGCGAAATAAGAAATACACCATCATCAGATCACTAGCACGGCTGTCAGATACAGGAATACTTCATGGCCGAGCAGCTGCAGGCAGCCGTACATCACCAAGCACAATGCCGAGCGTCAGATGGAGTGGTGTAAAGTCACCATCACTGGACTCTGGAGGAGACGTGTTCTGAGCAGTGACGGATCGCACTTCTCTATCTGTGTCTGATGGAGGAGTCTGGGTTTGGCGATTCCAGAACGTTACCCCTGACTGCAATGTGCCCCCTGTAGATGGTGGAGGAGGATAATACTATGGGGATGTTATCAGGGTCAGTGATGGGAAATCTTATTGCTTCAAGACAAGACATTGTGGACAAATGTAGCTTCCAGCTTTGTAGGAACGGTTTGGTGAAGACCCTTTTCTGTTCCCAACGACTGTACCCAGGGCACAAGGTCCATACAGACATGGGTGGAGGACACCATGAGCGGCCGCACAGAGCCCGGACCTCAGACCTATAATGGAGATTGTGACCCCGGCCTCCCCCCAACATCAGGGTCTGACCTCACACAAAGGCTTTCTACCAGGTTTTGGAGTGATTGTTGGATTTTCTCCCTGAAGGGTAGAAGGTGTAATGGCAGCTGAGTGGAGAACGACTCCCTATAAAGGGCAATGAATGTAGCAAGAGAGGTCAGAAAAGCCCCTGGAGGTGCAATGTGGAGAGGGCACATACTTATCTTCACACAGCCTATAACAATATGTACCTTAATGGAAATAGAAGAGATGAACCCAGTGGTGACCGTTACCTGCATGGTGTTCACAGTAGACCCTTTAGCTCCAGACTGGACCATCAACTGCAAATTGTTTTCTGGGAAATGTCGGTGGAGACCGAGTGGCATGCAGACCTGGAATGGGGTCAAGGTAGAAGACATTAAACCCAAGTGCGGCCTCCCGTGCACCATTACCGGTGAGGACGCCGTGCACCGTCTTCAATTCTCACCTGATTTATCTCATTGCTCAGCTGATTAACTTGCTCCTTAAACTTCAAGTCCACCATGTTGAAGTCCCTCTGGTCTTTACTTAGGTGAGCGTCCTCCCATCTCCCCTTGGCCTCTTCATCTGACGCCAAGTGAGAGAGGTTAAAAGCTGCCCGGACAGCCTAAAAGTGAGAAGATGGCCCGTGGTCAGCCACACAATCCTTGTAACTTACTGCTGTGACATTTTTTTTGAAGAAAAGACGAAATATACCGTCACCTTACCCTAGAATAGTCTACGCTCCTACTCCTGACCTCCCAATTGTGTGCACCCTGAGGTCTTGTCTTCCAAGACCCCTTCCATTAAATACTCGCATTTCCCAATACCTAATAGGCATAGACGGTAGGACAGGTGCACAATATCTGCGGATCATGGAGGCGTCCTCACCACCAAATGCGGAAGACACTGGTCCTAACAACCCTTTAAAATACTTGTCATAACGGCATACCTTTCCTCCACAGAGTGAGGACTTCTCCACAATCTTCTGTCTGGCCGCATCTGCATAGGGTCGAACCAGAATATCCTCCACCCCTGTAAGACGGCACAGTTACCATACTTGCAGGGAATGGAAAATTTTGGAAAGAGAAGAAAATTCGTCGCAAACTCACCCATAGTGAAGCCCCGATAGAGCTGAAGGTACGCCGTGAAGAGCCGGGCAAGACACGTAAGCAATTTCCCACTGGTCTCGCCGCCGTAGAGCTCGTAGCAGCAGTGGACGAGGCCGAACGAGGAGCTGCCATAATGGGCTTTATCCAGGACCCCGCAGAGCAGCTCTCCGTCTCTTATGATGACCTGGTGGATCAGAGGTGACCAGGAATCAGTCACCAGACCTACCCTGGTATATAGTCACTAATGGACACTCATTCTCTGCTTCTTCAATTCTCGTTAACGAAGCAAGAAATCGATGGTTACCCACCTGCGACTCACACATAGAGTCCGAGGAAAACCCAGGGATGGGCCGGGACGTTTCCTTCACCCACGCTTTCCCACCGATCTTTGCTTTTCCCGTCAGGTTGAGAGGTATGTGGTGGTCCGGGATTACGTTGATTAGTAACGTAGAGACCACCTGTGACCGAGAACAAGTAGAAAAAATTAATATTTACATACAGTACCGTGCAAAAGTTTTAGGCAGGTGTTGGAAAAAAATGCAGCAAAGTAAAAAGCTTTAAAAAAAAGTGTTAACGATTTATTATTGACAATTAATTGCAGAGTGACGTAACAACGGAGCGACTGAGAAAGAGTAATCTAAATCTGATCAGTATTTGGTGATCACCCTTTGCCTTTATCAGTTTTCGAAGGAACTCGGCAGGAGGTTGTTCCAAACATCTTGGAGAACTGACCCCAGATCTTCTGTGGATGCCACTTGTGCAAATCCTTAATATAGACATCAGGGCTCTGTAGGGGCCGGATCATCACTTCCAGGACTCCTTGTTGTTAATCACATTGGTTGGATTTTTGGGGTCGTTGTTCCGCTGCAGATTAGATGTGGAGCCAGATGCCTCCGTGGGGCTCTTGAATGATGAAGTATCTGCCTGTATTTCTCAGCGTTGAAGACACCATTAATGCTGACCAGACTTCTCCAACAGTAGATGGATGTATCTGGGTCTTACGTCTTTCTGCCAGTTCTGAGCTGATGGCACTGCTAGACATCTTCTGATTTCAAACAGCGGTAATCATGATATGTCTATTAAGTATGCTTGGCCTACCACTGCGTCGAACGTCCTCAACGTTCCCCATTTTTGGGGCTTCTTCATAAAAGCACATATGAAACCCCAGGATGCTTTGAAATCTTTGCCTGGGAGACACCTTGGTGATGCAGTAGAACTACCTTGTGTCTTGTTGCTGTGTATGGTTTATGACCTATAACATGAAACTTTCTTCTACAACCTCACCTTCGCAGCAGAGTTTGGCTGTTAATCACTCAGTTTTAAGCCTCCTACACAACTGTTCCTGTTTTATGATGATCATTATGGTATAATTGGTTACTTGTACACCTTACGATAATCCTACACAATCTCTGACTTGGTACAAGTGAACCTAGAAGAAGGCAAATGGCGGTCAGAAGGTTTTTTTTTTGGAGGATTGAAAAGCTTCCCCAACTCCCTTATAGTTGAGCTTTTGGGGAGTAATCAGCCACCAGGCAGCTCTGCCGATGGGTCATCTTCAGGTTTACCATCTATATTCTAATTTGCCTTATACATCACCTATATCTGATAAATGTTAAAGGGGTTGTCCAGGACTATATTATTTTTTTACCATGAGCCAAAAAACTAAGGGTGTAGGTAGTTGTTAACGGAGGAGACTACCTGCTTGTTCTTGTCTGCTCCTTTCGGCGATTCAGCTGCTCCACGTCAACAGAGCCGCTCTGTCAACAGGGCGCGACAGTCACGCCACGTAGACAGAGGAAAGCGGAAGAGTAGCCGCTGCTCTGTCGATATGACATCAGAATCGCAGGCAGGGGCGGTCTGTGACCACTTGGTGTCGACAGAGATCGGCGTCGGGCCCAACAGGCAGGAAGGCAGTAACGACTGCCTGTAAAACAAAAAAATAATAATATATTGTCCTGGATAACCCCTTTAAGGACTTCACTGGAAATGAAAATCAAACCTCATTTTACCTGTTTTCCGGTCCATAGTCGGCACGGTTTCATGATTGCAGGTGGAAATGTTTTCACACGGCCCTTCTTATCGGTCAGACCTCGATATACCAGCTCCATGTACTGATCTCTGGTAAAGAAGCAGCCGCGGATGGTCATGCTGGCTCCGGACACCATATAATCCTGGATGAGGCCAGCGAGGGGTGTGCCGTCCTGACGGAAACATACACGTGCGGCTTGTTACGTTTTACTCGTCTCTATCCAAAATCAACTTTTCTATAGTAATAAATTTGCTTTCTCGTTCGGCTCCACAGGGATTTGGTCACCCGCAAAATGCATATTAAATGCCCTGTACAGTGATATCGGGAACTTTTCCCCCTATAAAAGTCATCCTAGCACTCAATCTGTTAGTTCTGCATTGCTCGAGAAAAGTTGGCGCACCCCTGGCGTGGTCAAGAGTTCGGGGCACCATTACACCCCCTCTATTAGCATTTCGTGGACTTCCTCTCCTTCTGATTGACAGTGCTAGATTCTCAGCGTTCCCTACAATCATCCTGAATGCGCGCACAGACACTGCCCGACCGTGCACCCCGGGAGCTTCATAGAGGAGTCAGGGGGGGAGATAGTACCGGCCAAAATTGTGGAGCCTCGCTCAGGCAGGGTTTAGTGCGGATGTGCAGACATGTGGGCTGAGATCAGGCAGGGTTTAGTGCGGATGTGCAGACATGTGGGCTGAGATCAGGCATGATTTTAGTGCGTATGTGAAGGCCGAGTTTAGGCAGCGCCTATTCTGGGCATGTGAGCGAACAGTCTCCAAAATGCTAAAGGAAGGTGCACCAACTTCTTGGTCGCTCGAGGGGTGCATCGAAAGTAATTTTCTCCGACACTGCACCAGAAAAATGTAGAGTGCTAGAACGTTTTTTATAGATTCCAAGTCCCCCGTACGGATCGCTGGTTATGCATTTCGGGGGTGTCAGCCTCCCCATAACCAGCCCCGTAGGGCAGAGCTCCTAGCAGCATCTGCCGCTCACCCATTACCCCCTACCTTGGGCACTAAGTACTGCTCGTCGGTACACGCTATGGTGTAAGCCTCTGCCCGGCCCAGTTCATTTTGGGGAAAATGAGCGTTCATTTCATCTCCATCGAAGTCGGCATTGTAGGCCTTGCAGTTGGCGTAGTGCAGCCGCAGCACCTTCTCTCCGGGAAGGATCCGGGCCTTGTGAGCTTGGATGGACGGTCTGTGCAGCGTGGGCTGCCGGTTCAGGAGAAGGACGTCGCCGTTTTTAACGTGACGATAAACCTGAGATACAAAGAGAGAAAACAGCATTAATCAAAGCCCCATGGTGGTCTCTCTCCTGCCTTGGAAATCAGTGTGGGGGTAACGGGCGCCGCAGAGAAGGGCAGTTGATAAAAGCGGAGCAGCGGTCCCCGAGAACGGCCGACACACAGTGATATCCTGCCTCCATTCACAGTTTATATACAGCCACCATCAGAGCTGGTGGGGGTGTCAGACCCTCTACTGATCTGATATTGATGATCTAACTGAAGGTCAGCAATAACATAAGCCTGGAAAATCCCTCTAAATCCTTTCAGACCCAGACCACCAGGGATCCTAATATAAACTCCTTCACTTTCAGAGACCACCAAGAATCATCTCATAAACTCCTTCACTATCCTAAACCCCCAGGAATCTTCTCAAACTCATTCAGCAAGGGATCTTCTCATTGAATCCTTCACCACCCCAGATTATCAGGAATCTTCTCATACTCCTTCACTATCCTAGACCACCAGGAATCTTCTCATACTCCTTCACTATCCTAGACCACCAGGAATCTTTTCATAAACTCCTTCACTATCCTAGACCACCAGGAATCTTCTCATAAACTCCTTCACTATCCTAGACCACCAGGAATCTCCTCATACTCCTTCACTATCCTAGACCACCAGGAATCTTCTCATAAACTCCTTCACTATCCTAAACCCCCAGGAATCGTCTCATCAACTCATTTAGCAAGATAGACCACCAGGAATCTTCTCAAACTCATTCAGCAAGATAGACCACCAGGAATCTTCTCATTGAATCCTTCACCACGCTAGATTATCAGGAATCTTCTCATACTCCTTCTCTATCTTAAACCATCAGGGATCTTCTCAAAGTCCTTCACTGTCTTAGACCACCAGGAATTTTCTCAAACTCCTTCACTATCCTAGACCACCAGGAATCTTTTCACAAACTCCTTCACTATCCTAAACCCCCAGGAATCGTCTCAAACTCCTACACTCTCCTAGACCACCAGGAATCTTCTCATTGAATCCTTCACCACCCTAGATTATCAGGAATCTTCTCATACTCCTTCACTATCTTAAACCATCAGGGATCTTCTCAAAGTCCTTCACTATCTTAGACCCCCAGGATTCGTCTCATAAACTCATTCAGCAAGATAGACCACCAGGAATCTTCTCATAAACGCCTTCACTATCCTAGACCACCAGCAAACTTCTCAAACTCCTACACTCTCCTAGACCACCAGGAATCTTCTCAAACTCCTACACTCTCCTAGACCACCAGCAACCCTCTCATACTCCTTCACTATCTTAGACCACCAGGAATCTTCTCATAAACTCCTTCACTATCTTAGACCACCAGGAATCTTCTCATAAACTCATTCAGCAAGATAGACAACCAGGAATCTTTTCATTGAATCCTTCACCACCCCAGATTATCAGGAATCTTCTCATACTCCTTCACTATCTTAGACCACCAGGAATCTTCTCATGAACTTCTTCACTACTACAGACCACCAGAAAACTTACCATAAACTGCTTCACTACCCTAGACCACTAGGAATCTTCCTACAGAATCCTTCACCACCCTAGACCACCAGGAATCTTCTCATAAACTCCTTCACTATCTTAGACCACCAGGAATCTTCCTACAGAATCCTTCACCGCCCTAGACCACCAGGAATCGTATCATAAACTCCTTCACTACTACAGCTAGCCAGGCAGGGTGACACTGAATCTTTCCCCGCCCTTGACCACCAATGATCCTACTATAAACATCAATACCCAAGACTGCCAGGAATGGGGACAATGATTCCTTCACTGCCCTAGACCACCAGGAATTTTATAAAATTCCTTCACAACCCAAGATTGCTAGAAATGAGGGCAATGGCTTCTTCACTTTCCTAGACTATATGGAATCATAACAAACTCCTTTGGCAGCAGGGCAAGGAAACATTGAATCCTGCACTGTCCTAGACCACCAGGAAAAGGGGCAATGTGTCTACAACTATCCTAGACAACAAGGATCATAAACTCCTTCACTAAATCCTTCGGAGCCCTAGAGCACCACGGTTCCTACCATAAACTCCTTCACTACCCTAGATCACCAACCATGAAGGCACTTAATCATGTAATGGCCTAGACCACCAGGGACGTTGGCAAAGACATTTTATCTGGATACTACACAAAACTATTAAGCCGGTAGACAGATACTACGTACCTACCTGCTGTATGGTGAATATTTTATGAAACTAGCAGCAGCTCAAAGGGGAAATTTCCATCACCATAAATGGGTATTTTCGAATAAAGCTTGCAAATACAAGGAATTTTGCAATTTACTGCTTATTAAAATTTTCATCCTTTTTTGAGATATTAACAGTTTTCTTTCATTTGGCTTCTGTTGCCTTGGAGACCGACCACTGCTGACAGACAGAAAAACATGCGCAATGGTTACAGGCTCTTCTCTACTAGGCCTGCAAGCACAGTTTTGAAGCAGCCAAGATCTCTGAAGTGTGATGTTACCACCAAATCCCAGTGAAAAGCTTACAAGTTAGACAGCAGAGGTGGTCGGTCTCCTAGGCAACAAAAAGTAAACAAAAGAAAAGTGTCAATATCTCAAGAACGGCTGCAAATTTTAATACACAGCAAATTACAAAAGTGTTTATTTTTACAAGAACTTTCTGATGAAACCCATCTATAAAAACGGAAACAACAAGAGTAACAGAGGCTTGGAAGGATCACTGCCTGTGATGGGAGATGAAACAGGAGACCTCATGTTTACGAAACTCGCAAATCGGAACATAACGTGGGGACGGGTTTGGACGAACACCATATTCCGGCGGTCACTTACGATTTTTGCAGACAGTTTTTGTGAACCGGTGGATGGAGTGAGCAGCTGCTTGGCGACAGCCTCCCGCTGCGAGAGATCACCAGAGTTCAATATTGTGCGAGATCCGTCTTCGGCAACCACAATGGAGGCGCCGGGGTGGACGGAGGGTCCATTTATAACCGCCTGCCTCAACTCCTGCACGTTCCACGTGGTGACGGGCTGAGGGTAAGTCAACTTAGTGGCAAACACCTAAAAGAAGAGAAGACATTACATACGGCACACACCACACTGCCGTATACCGACTGCTGAGAAACCTGTATACAGGAGCGCCCCCTGCTGGTGGCTGCAGAGATCTGCTCCTGTAAATCCACACAGAGGTTCAGGAGCAGTCATTACTGAGAGGCTCACATACTGGAGAGATTGGGCCCTAGTGTGGCCCTAAGGAGGCAGATTACAGATGCCCACATGGAAAGGAAGACTCTTCTGGGCAGCGGTCATCTGCGGTACATTCACATACATACCATAGGGATGCCAATCTCATTAGTGCCGATGTACATGTCCGGGCAAATCACAGATCGAGCTGCATAGTCCACACGCTTCCCCATCATGTGTTTCCTGAAGAGACCTTCCTTCTTTTCTAATAGCTGAAATAGAAGTAGAGAGTGTGTTTTATTATACTCCAGAGCTGCACTCACTATTCTGCTGGTGCAGTCACTGTGTACATACATTATATTACTGATCCTGAGTTACATCCTGTATTATACTCCAGAGCTGCACTCACTATTCTGCTGGTGCAGTCACTGTGTACATACATTACTGATCCTGTATTATACTCCAGAGCTGCACTCACTATTCTGCAGGTGGAGGATCGGCAGGGCGGCCCCCACGTACCTGACGAATGCCGGGAAACTTGTCCGTCACCATTTTGTCCATCTCGCTGTCAAACACAATGTTCACGTGAGTCTGCAGCCGGGTCCAGGAGTTGTAGAGTTTATCTGTGAGGCTGTGGCCGAGCACCAAGGTCAAGAACGATCGGTCGATGGTTTCCGCCGGCTCGGGGTCGTCCTGAGAATAAAAAAAATCCCTTAGGTAAATATGTCGCCTTCTGGATCCCCCTAATTACTTCTCCCGTGAGTCCAGGACGGAAAATCTGATTAGTTCTGCAACAACGCAAGAAAGCGGCGCATCAGTGCGCGGGTATGAAGACGGCGCTCTGCAGGGGATGTGGCATCGTCACTGACCCATCATGTAACCACCAACATGATCCCTCCACAGTATCCCCTCCATGCTTTACAACGTGCAGTAAATGGATCAGTAACTCAATTGCTCCCTCTGCTGGTGATTCTTGATAACACAGTGTCTCAAAAAAATTTAAAAACTAATCATACTAATAAATGTTAGAACGCCTTATTATATGTAAAAAATGCCCGATTATACTAATCTACACGACCTGTTAATTTTTATTTATTTTTTCATCTTATTTTCTTATAAAAACTAATATATATTTGTATAAAATATATAAACACACACGCAGAAGCTAAGTCTGGCATTATTTTCTGGTCGTGGCTGGACTGGAGCTCATCATGATGAGAGTTGAACATCTTTCCTTCCACAAAGTAACAAAACCCTCCTGTACAACAGAGAACCAATCATGATGCAAAAAATCCAGCCTGAAGGCGCCATCTGCTGTTCACATGAAACATGACAAGACTTGTTGCTGAGAGGTTTTGGCGCCATCTAGTGTTGTCACAGATTATTACCGTTACATTTTCTGCCGAGACTTTGGAATAATACTTAAATCAAACAGACATTTTCAGATTATACAGGTCCTTCTCAAAAAATTAGCATATAGTGCTA